>WJFA01002972.1:0-14186 GCA_009870155.1 Pseudobourletiella spinata | reverse complement strand
GGGCTTACCGAGAGATATGTAGGAGATAACGTAGGTTTCTACTTAGTAGGAATGCAACCACACTGGTCCATATAAATATTACTACGCGAAATAGCGCGTACGCATAGGAGTAAAAATTTACGCCCGTAAAATGTAGTTGCGTGTTGAAATTTTACCTAAATTGGGCGGAGCGTGCCTGAAAATTGTTTACGCTTATGTTTTACGCATTACGTCGAAAGCGCAAACTGACTATCTTAATGGATCACACCATTTTATTGACGTTGAATTTTTTTTCAGACAAGTTATTTTTTAGCTTCGAATGTCCAGACGTGTATTTTATGCAGTGAAAATCGTTTCATCATAAGATGACTGTTTCCAAAGCTATGCTGCATGACCGACACATGTCGGATGAACTGCAGTAAATCCGACACATGTCGGATGGTTTGCATTAAATCCGACACGTGTCGGATGAATTGCTTGTGAAACTATCTGACTTAAGTGCTTGCCGACAAAAATTAAAATCCGACGCGTGTCGGGTAATTTGCAGACAAATCCGACACGCGTCGGGTAAATGGCATGAAAATCATCCGACATATGTCGGAAATTTGCAGCAATCGCCGACACGTGTCGGGCGAATTGGAGGGTGGTGTCGGATGTCGTATGTCGGATGAATTGCAGATTACATGTCGGGTATATTGTAGCCCCATCCGACACGTGTCTGACAACTTGAGCCGACATATGTCGGATGTCGGGTGAATTGTGGTTGCCACCAATCGGTAGTAGCAGCTGTAGGACAATTGCTGATGCAATTGAAACTGATCAAAGATCGGTCTAGTCGTTCGGCGTCATTGGATGACCTTTCTTCAAAGGGATGAGAGTATTTCTAATCGGTGATCTTCAATCGATAGGAATCACTTTACAATATACAGGGTGTCCCAAAATGATGTATTCGATTTGTTTCTGCAATAAAATCCAAACTACTCAAGCGAGGACTATAAACTATTAGGGATGCCAGAAGCCCTGATTTGAGCCCCTCGTAAATGTTTTAAAATCCGCAGTCCTGATGGTAATCAGGACTGTCCTGATTTAGGAAAATGAGTCCTGATATGATCAGGATTGTTCTGATTTCACATGGAAAAAGTTTCGACAATAATCCATCATTCGATTCTCTATTTGGACCAATTCGACAGAATTTTAGCTTCCAAAAACTTAATTTGCGCGCTGGCGCGCGTCTACATTCACTTTAGTTGGAGTTCAGATTTATTTGAATTCCCCCAAACTTAACTTTAGCCCGACTTTAGGTATCGATATCAATCAACCCTAGTTAATTATTGTGAGTGCACTTCGGGTTTGGTATTACTAATAATGATTAATTTCCACGGCCCGCCCTAAATAATCTCCGATGGACCCTCAGCAGTTTTTCCTCCTAACCACGTACCCAAAAGTATCATTTCAAGGTATGGTTTATGACTGCTTAATTCGTTTCCGAGCAAACTTTTTCGAGAGCTTATGACAGGAGCAATCTACTCTTTTGGTTAAAATTATGGATCATCTGAGAAAGGGACCTCCGATGACCCGACCTTCAGAAAATTACAACATGACCTTTCCACCCAAAATACGAATCACTCTTGTCTTTAGCTCTCGAAAAAGTCCAAATTCATGGATTAGTGTCAAACCGTTTGGCCTATGCACGAATTTGAAGCTGCCGCTTACGCCCATGTTAAAACACCCCCAAAAATTTTTTTCTCTCCTATTTTTAAACTAGCCCGGCGATTTCGGCGATATTTTAATATATGTAATCCCAAAGACTCGGCTTTACTTTGAGCCATCCTACATAGTCCTCGCTTGAGTAGTTTGGACTTTATTCCCGAAACAAATCGAATACAGCATTATGAGACACCCTGTACTACGCTACTTAAAATAAAAACACCAGACAAGTCATTGGATGACCTTTTTAATGAAAATAACATTCGAATTTTTTACTGTTCGGAAGGGACTGTTTTACTCAAATTTGTGAATCTCTGTCAGGTCAACAAGGGTCGGCGATGACCTTTTGACCAACGTGTTGGAACTTGGCCTATTGACCAACTAATATGGCATAAAATATTGAGAGCAAAAAGAGTTCAAAAATTGCTAAGCAAGTAATGCTTTAGAATTTAATTGGCACTCAAAAACTTCATTTTATTATCTGTATAACCAAGTGTGAAAATTTAAACGAAACGTCGTTTATGGAACGTCAGGACCACACCTCTTCCGTTCAAAATAAGACTGCACAGTTTATTTCAAAAAGTGATATTTCAGAGGCCTGTCACGGACACACTCCGAATAAGTTCGAATTTTCTGCTGCGTTTGTCTTTACAATTAATTAGAAAAGAACGTCACATGTGTCATTAGATGGGGAAAGAATAAGGACCTGTTAATAGAACGCCTTAATCCAACCAAACCAGGGCCATCTACGAACCGTTTATGGAATATTATTCATGGCATTTAACACTATCGGTCGGCTCTGCGGGCTAAATGCCACACCATAAAGGCATAGAAATATTTTGTTCCAACAATTGAAATCAAACAACAATTTGTGTGCATTACGTACCCGAGATATCATCGAAAGTATGAGTTCTGCCAGTTTGTTTGTTGGTGGCGCCTAAACATACGGCAGAACTTGTACGCTTACCCGCTGCCATCGTGACTCGTGAATCAAAAAGTCACGACGTTACGAGTTCTTGATTGCCATGATCACATGACACTGAAAGGTACTGAAATTTCCAATAAGTTCTGTTTATGTCAGTTCATGTCCTGAAGTTCAGATTGGGAAGGGGAGTGGTCCCCAGAAACACGGATGAATTCTTCGGTTTTGTTTTACTCATTACGTAAATTACTCTTACTCCAATTCCCGTACTCGGTTTCAGATATTGTGCGAATTCAGCAAGCGACGGTCAACACCTGTGTTGTATCGCCTTCAGCACAAGTATACCTCGAGTGATTAACTACCTAAAGTGATGTTGTTTGTTTATAATATATATTGCTGCATCTGTGATTCCAGTTACAAGAAGAAAATTTTTGGTCAGTTATCAAATGTTCGCTATCGCAGTCGAATAGAAAGGGTTTAGTTACCCCGCTTGACACGCTGGCCTTCGCCGTTCAAAAGCGATGAGACAATAATAATGGCTAAATGTAAGTTTGGCATATTATCTACAAATCCGTCACAGTCACTCACATTTTTATTTCAGCCAAGTTGACAGGATTTCATTAAATCAGCATCATTGTTGATTGTTGCAGATTAGGCTTCCTGTATAGGAAATATTTAGTCATAAGTAAGGCGAGGAAAAAGCATACGTTCGCGCGCAAAAATTAAATGGCCAATGTTATTTTTCCATAAGAGCTCTTTAAATTTGACCGTTATTGACCGTTAATTATGCGTTTTCCTCGCCTTAGTCATAAGTCATAATATTCTCAACCTTTACTGCAGTATATTCGACAGCAATTTGATTGCTATTTGTTCGTAGTTATTCTCTTTATTTTTGACAGCTGAAAGAAGTTATGCTCGTGGAACAGTTGAGTAACTAGGAATAAACCTTTTTCTGTCTACCTGCCTCCTAAGCCCTTAACCTTTAGAACTTATTTAAACGTGCACATTGTCTCAAAACTATGTCACTATTTTATTTGCCCTTGTACAACCCAAATGGCTCATTGTTGTTATTTGATTTCATCACCAATAGAAAGCTGAGGCTTAAGGGTTTTCCTTTCACATCGCTCTCGTCCAGAGCCGCCGGCTGGTTCTGGCATGCGCTATGTAAAAAACACGAATTTTAGCACATATACAGGGTGTCCCAAAATGATATGCAACATTTGTATTTCCTCTTATGCCCAAACGCCTCAACGTAGGACAATGATTGTGATCGCAATCGATAGCTGAGGCTTTGAGTATTTGAGTATTTGTTCGGTACCAAGCTCGCTTAAATACGAAAGCTGGTTCCGAAGTTACCGCACGTGGTAAAAACCTCATGCTATTTTAACATTATCGTAAACGGTGGTCTTTCCTGCTCATAACTCCCACACCAGATGGCGCAGAGACATGCGCAATAGCGCATTCGATAGGTCTTCGATAGGTCGGTTCATTAACATGATTATGGAAAAACCTATAAGAAGTTTTAACATTCCCTGTGAGGATGCTTTTGCCTATGGATTTCACTAGCCCCCAAGCTGAATCTGAGTGAGATCCTTTCGGGATTTTGGTGGAAGTTAAATTAATTTTTAAAAACATTCAAACGGGGAAAGAACCCTGGGGTGCATTAAAGTCAATGGTAAATCCCAGAAGAAATTTTCACATTCCCTTTTTCCGTGCTGTGAAGAGCTCCCCCAGGTAGTTAGATTTTGACTTCAGGTACCACCAAAAGTGGTGCACACAGATCGAAGCGGCAGCAAAAGACCTATCGAATGCGCTATTGCGCGTGTCTCTGCGAACAAATGTTACATATAATTTTGGGACATCCTGTATATTAAACTTGACTTTATTTTAGCATAACTCCTTCACCAGATGGCACAAAGGCATATACGACTGCGAATGAAATGCATTTCGTTGACATCCAGTTATATGTTTAGTGTTTGGTTTTACCTGGATACCAAAATCAGCGTCAAAAGTATATACGTTGACGTAAATTTGTTCCATAGGGCATATCTACGGAGACAGATGGCGGCTCCGGACGAGCATGGTAAAATTATTCTGATGTCTCACTTTTCAATTGGGGGTGAAAACATTGAGGAGAACATGAAACTTTCTATTTTGAGGCGTTTGGGTTGCAAGTTGAAAGCAAGAGTTGTGCGACACCCTGTATATCAATACAAATTGGTGGGTAGGGGTTAGGGGTGTAGTGATCACCGGGAATGCCGCAGCTTTGAACTTACTTGGTACTTTGGAAGCTACTTTACTTGTAATTTTAGGGCTTTAGACCCGCCTCTCATTCTCTACACATGTGTCGGTTAGGCAGCACTGCTAAAATTTACATCGCTCGGCATGCATGCATTTAATCTTGGATTTCGCTACCAAACAAATCATTTACCGAACTTTTATGTGGTACAGTCTATCATCAGGCTAAAGAACTTCACGTCATGTCATACCCTGAATTCCTTGCTCACTCGTGGCATGTACATACTGTCCCACGCTAAAATTTCTTCAGCAAACGTTTCTCCGTCCTAGCTCGTAGCTTTATAAAGTTGCTCCGCACTTATTTATAGTGTCCAGCTCAGCAGAACGGAGGCAGGAGTAAAAGTCTTGTCATGAGCACGGCTCCATGATGCGGTCGACTAAATGCAAGGCAATCAAAAAGCAGCGACTCTGGGGTATATGACGAATCCATTCAAGTCCTCCAGCAGAACCGTTTCGAGTTACATAATTGTGGTGGTTTCGCTCGAAGCGTGCTGAAGTACAAGTTTGAGATTACTTAAGTGTGTATTGGTCAGTTGTACTGTACTAAAAAAAGTTAGAGTGATCTTTCTGTTTAAGGTTCGCGTGCACGGAATTTGTTCAGGAACTTGCGGTGCTGTGGTGGCTTGAAAAAAGAAGATGGGAAATGGAAATGACTCAAGCAATGGAACTCGCTCACTAAATCGAGAAGGCACCGATAGTGGCAGCGAGATCGATGTAATCAGTCGGAGTCCATGGTATTCAAGAGCAAAAATGACAGTTCGAAAATATCTAAAGGTGTTGACGATTGCGAACGTTGAACTTGCGGTTTTATGCCACATGATCGCATTCAAGATGTTTTATTTGAACCTGCAAAACATTTACTTGGAGCAAGCCTGTCGGGTGAACCTTAATTACAGTGACAGCATTTGCAACAATTTGACGAACAGGTAAAAATCCCCACGGGGGAAATGTTGTGACATCCGTCTATCTGTGGCTACAATGCACTCTTGAAGTTTTATGCCAGAAATTTTGCTGCCTCAAGGGAAGGGTGTTTTTATATTCACCACATTTTGCTGATGGTTTGCAGGGATACGGAAAACTTGACTGATGCTGAGAGTGCAGTTCAGCAGTATGTGGCCAGTATCATCAGATGGAAATCCCTCATCGATAACTTCATCCCACTGGTTTTCGTCATTTTTGCTGGAGCTTGGAGTGATATCTATGGACGAAAATTTTTGATGATCCTTCCGCTTTTCGGTTATTTAACACAAACTATTGGAGTGATATTTTGTCTCGCCGATCCTAACACCTCCGCTTATACCGTTGCCCTGGTGGCTTCTATTCCGGTCGCCCTCACCGGATCCATAGCGACCTTCAATCTAGCCATATTCAGTTACATCGCAGACGTAACTCCAACGGAAAACCGAACGGTTCGGACAGGCATCACGAATGCCGCATATTTAATGGGGATGTCAGCAGGTAATGCATTGGGAGGATTTCTGTCGTCAACATCCTTCGTTGGAGTTTTAGCCATTTCCGGGGTACTGGATGCGATTGCCTTAGCGTGGATCCTCTTCATAGTAACAAATGACCCTCCGCAACAGCGTGCTGGACTCTCTGTGACCAATAATGGTGGAATGTTTTCCAAAGCGGCGGAGATTTTCAATATCAAAAATGTTTTGGATGCCGGACGAACTGTGGTGAAGAAACGGTGTGGAAATGACAGATTGAAGATATTCATGCTGATATTTGCCTGTTACTTCTTTATCACTGTGCCAGAATATGGTAAGGTTTCATCTGATATTACGCGACATTGGAATGACTTTCCAACCACTCAGAATGGTTTTCTCATGTTCTCTCACTTTTCAGGAGAAGAGGCGATCTTCTACCTGTTTCTTCGTTACCGACTTAATTGGAAATCGGAAGACTATGGCTATTTTGCGACATACAAATTGTTGGTGGGTTTTATTGGTATGTTCGAAGTGGGAGAATTTTTTATCTTCCAATGGATAAATTTTAATTTGTGGTTGATATCTTGAGTTTTTAAAGAAGTCGAAAATTAGAAAACTTATATTTTCGAAATTTTACAGGAGGCGTTTTGGCAATTGGCCTTCTTAGCTACTGCCTGAAGCTTTCTGATCCAGTGGTCGGAATGATTTGCTCAATTAGCCAATTCTCCGCCTGTTTTGTGTACGCTTTCGCCAACTCCACTGCAATGATGTACTTGGGTACGCTATAGATTTTTGTGTTTGAGCAGTGATTAATGGAAGAAAATTAATTTATAATGACTGCATTATTGCTATTGCAGGACCTGCGGTGGACATGTGGAATTCTACAATGTCTCTAATAACAAAAGTAATTATTTCCAAAATAGTTCCCGAAACAGAAATCGGCAAGATTTACTCCTTCATTGGATGCGTGGATGCGGCCATACCACTTATCGCGAATCCTATTTACACAACCGTTTATAAAGCAACATTTGAGCATGTCCTGCCTGGTATGTTTTTCTTCATATCTGCGCTCATGACCATTCCACCCTTTGGTGTTTTCGCGTAAGTATTTGATTGAAGTAATTATGTTCGATCAAGATTCGATATTTTGTGATTGATTAATTCAACATTATTTTTCTGATTTTTGTATAGATGGCTACTGGCTTACAGAAGTCGTTTTAGTAGAGGAGAGGCCCGAAACAGTTGTGGTGGGGCGGAGGGGAGAAATGTATCCCCCAATCGAGCTGGCAGTAGCGGCAATATCTCCGCCAACTCAAAACTAGAATAGCTGCAGATTTACTCGACCGGAATTTATTTTCATTCACTTTACTATTACATAGCCCATCCGTGTCAGGGAAATGCGATTCGAATTAGTGTCGCATTTTAATTTTCATTTTGATCTCACAAAAAGTGCATTGATTTTTTCAGCTTGTCAATTTTTTATGGGGCTGTAAGGCGACGTTTTAATGGAAGTAATTGTTGATATGAAATGGATTGCCATCTACGAATATTGTGTTGAACTAGTGGCTATTGTAAATAATATACGGAACAAAACAACGAAATAATGAAATTCGAACTTTGAAGATCATGGTGATGCGGGTGCGCGAAAAACTGAAGAGCTTAGAAGAATGTCAGTTTCAGTGCTATTTATGTATTCGTCAAGGACAGTGATGTAGCCAAGTGATCTGTCTGATTACTGTGACTACTTACAAGAAACCACTCGAAGTTTTTTTTGTGTGAGGTTACAACAACTGTAATATTTTCGTGAGTTCTGTTTAAAATATTAATCATCTTTCTGATCAAGAACGGGTTTAGAACAACTGAACCGACGGACCGCTTAACCAGCAGTAGTTGGACACCTCAACCGCATGGGGCGGACCAGTGAACCTTCAGGGGCAGACGATTGAACCGCCAGGGACAGAAGATTGACACCAGGTCAATCTACTTACTGCATGTGTTTATGGGCAACTAATGCCTAGTTTCCAAAATGTTCCAATTTAAAATTTCACCAACTCCGATTCTGGGAAATTGAACATGGGCATTCCCATAAGAATTTTAGTGCGCTTTTTAAATTTTCTAGAATCGAAGTTGGTGAAATTTTGAAGTCGAATATTTTTTAAACTAGGCATTAGCAGGGCGAAAGGCTTTGGCGTTAGCATATGCTATGCGAGGGTTACATTCCCTATTAACCCCGAGCCGATCTGTTGTGGACACCTGACTGATAACCTCCTATTAAGTAGGATGAATAAATAGTGATGTTTCATGGCGGTTCATTCGTCCGCCCCATGAGATTCAACGGTCCGACTCATGCGTTTCTGGCCTGGTTAAGCGGTCCGTCGGCTTAGTTGTCCGGATCCCGCAAGAACAAGTACCTCGTTATTGATCAATGGATTTATTTGGAGATTCAAGTCAAGTACCACGAGTGCATGCTTAAAGCGAAGATGGGCGATGGGAATTGCGGTAGGAACAATAGAATGGCTCATTATAGAACAGGTTTCGCAGGATTATTAACACTAACGCTACCGCCGCTAAGCTGTCCTTTAATTGCTTCAGGGCCGGGTTCACTGCTACAAAGATCATTATTAATACAGTAGCAGATAACTCTACTACTGTTGTCCGTGACGCACGGCTTTTCTGTATCTGCAGCACTTCTACAATCCCGTATTGTGCGTTGAATAAAGGAATCAAATTCTTTTCTGCACACGGACTTTAAATGACGACATTCCACCGTGGGAGTCATACTTTTTTCTGGATCGAAAATCGAAACAGGGATCCTTCTTTTCCGCGGCTTCGAACTCACTCTTGTGTCATTTCGGGTTTGCTGGATGTAATCAGTTGTCAGTATTGACAAAAATTTTTAATTGAGGTACTAATACCACCATACTGTATATATTTGCTCACCTAAGGTAAACTCAATGAAGATAACGACAGACTTAGTTAAGATGAACGTATGGGTTAGCTTAATTTGTATCATGATATGTGGATTATAACTACGTGGAGTATCTGATGCAGGAACTTTAATCACGTGAATATTTGACTTGTATTGTTGATTGCTGCATAAGTGACGTCAACGGAGGACCCTGAAAAATGAATTTGGCGTTCCTGAAGACTTGCAACGAAAGAGGGTTGAAGCCCATATGCGACACCAGAGGGTACACTTTTGACTTTTAGTTGTACAGTTGACGGGCGGAAGTAAAATGAATTTGAAGGAAGTAGAAAAGGGGTATAAGCTATACACAGTACGACATCATTTTTTTAATTTCTCACCTCTGTTCCCCATGCAAACTTAAAGTAAACCTAAAAATTATTACTTCTGTCAGAAAATGCTCTAATTCAGCAAGGGAATTAGAGAAATGATGCCTCTATCTCCCTTACTAAATCAGGTTGAATTTTTTTGGACAAAGAATGCGGTAGCTACATTAAGTGTCATTTGGCTAATTTTGACACATTAAATACATTCTTACAATTTCTGACATGTAGAACACATTTTTGCATTATGGAAAAATTCTGCAGACAGAAAAGCTTCAGTAATGTTTCAACGCCAATTTTCAGCACAAATATTTGGCACAAGCCCTCACACGCTTAACTTAACTAGTCTCTTACTGAACATAACGAAACCCGCTGGTTTGAAGCATGCATATGTACATCGATTTTACTGAAACCCACAGGCTCCGACAAATGTAGTTTCGATTTTCAACACGACGGGACTTTTGGCTAGCAGTAACATGGAGATAGACCTTCTTGAACAGAACAACCTTGCTAAAATCATCCAGGCTCACGTGTATCTCTGACCTCCTAGAGATCTGTGCTGAAAACATAGACATGTAGCTTGTGATTGGTACGCGCTAAAGATTGACGATCAAGGGACGTCAAATGAGGGATATGGGGATTTGAAAGCGAGAATTATTCGAGGGAAGAGCTCACAACGGGGTTAGATCAACATCAGCATGGTATATAAACTGATAGTTAAACATAGTGACCAGACGTACTGGTTTTGAGAAATTTTGGCTGAATTTAAGTACGTTGAGATACATACGAAATAGATATGTACATGCACGAATGTACTGGTTTTCATTTCGGAAACAATGGTCAATATGAGTTAAAGTTATTTTAGACTCACAGACAGATAGCATATGCTAAATTTCCCAGAAACTTCAAAGTTGAATATGTTCGATAGTTCGTTGGTTGGGCGAAAGGCTATATCGAACAAGCACGTGGTTTGGAAGACGGTTTGTGTTGTATTTTAACCAATAAACGCTGTGTGGAAAAGCTTTGTGTACTATGGCGCGCTTTTCTTTGCACCAAATAAAATTTTGCTGGGACTGGTTAATAACATAACTAGGGCGTCCGCGAAAATGCTTTTAAATTGCCTCAAAAAATGCTTTAAGCTTCAAAAATGAATACTTAAAAATTTTTCAGCAATTAAATGTACTAAGTTGCTTAAGACTTGTTTAAAGTTTGAAATTTTTGACAAATTAAGAGCATGGCGCAGTTAACATTTTCCAATGCACTTTAAAAGTGGTTTAAAATTTAACAAAAATATAAAATATTTACAATCAAAATTTTGAAATTATCTTAGCTCTAAATTTTTTTCAAGCCTCAAATTTTTAAAAATACTCTAAAGAATCTCACCGGCGGTTGCTAAATACTAATACTACTACAACCACCAGAATTTACCATGACTACCAACACCGTACGTTACCATGCTACACTTCAAAGTCAAGACAATGTTTGGTACAGGACGCATGGTATTTAGCAACCGTTAAGATCTTCCAACAAAGTAATTCAGTCATGATAGAGAGAAACCTCTGTTTATTCGTTGAGACTAATAAGTGCCTTAAAATGCTTTATAAGTGTTGAAAATGCTTTAAATTTCGCCACATCAAATGCATTTTCACAATTTCTGACAAATAGAACTCATTTTTTTCATTATGGAATTGCCAAAACTGTTTATTAACGTCTACGTGTCAAGTTGGGGAAGTGAAAAAAAATTCTGTGTATTTATAACTCTTGATGTACACAATTGTAATGTACCTCAGAGTATTTAAAATTAATATGAGTGAATGAAGTTCCTATACTAGTTTGAGAAAAAAATTGATAGTAACTTCCATAAAAATCAAGAAAAAGATATGCAAATGCAAAGATCAAGTTCTTGCGCCACCCACACCCACTTCTTGAACAAACAGTTGTGTATCGGTATTTTGTAGTGTTTGATGTCATGAGTCATGACCCATGACCTCCGCTTCCTTGCACTGCGGTCGTCCGAAACGGAGTAGGATGTAAATCTTGTATAACTGATATTAGAAGAAAATTCGATAAAGTAAATTTACACAGAAAGCTGTTCATTCATGACACGTTGTGCTACTGCCCCTGTTGTGCGCAGCCAGTGCACAACCTTCGGACATGTTTTATACGCAAATTAATCAGTGGAGGTGGAGGGCTAGTGTATTCTAGGGGTGGGTCGTAAGCCCGATAAACCCCGAGTCGAACCGTCGTGGGCACTAGCCTTACCCCCGATGCGAGAACAATACAGTATAAGTTATTTAATCGATGTGCTTTTTCGCTAAAGCAGAGGCTGGAAAAAGCCACGCCGTCACGCGTTTGGCAGTGAAGTACTGAGCATCGTGCATCTCGTATTCAGGCCGTGGATAGTGATCAGAATTTATTCTCGCAAGACATAGTGGCCGCATTCGCAATTACTGCTACCTATCGAAGGAGTGTTTCCGTCCGAACTACTGTCTATAGTTTGGTGATGGGCCCGGAGCCGTAAACAATTAAAAATGTATAGAACTGTATGAATGACGAGGACGAGGACGAAAACAGAGGTCTTGCCTTATCGTAATGTAATTGGTGTCACGTGAATTTCGCTTATTGGGACTTCTTCCCCATTTCCCACCTGTCCGAATAAACGCTTGCTGGGGAATTAATGACATCTGATAATACGTAAAAGTTTCCCACTGAGCCAAATCCTACCAATGTTCTGTTTGTCCCACACTCATCCGTATCCAATTTCGTCTCAGTTTTTGTGAGTGGCTACGCCGTGTTGTAGATTTCAGCTACGCGGTAAGATTTAGAAGTATGTACCGGAAGCGGAGTCTCGGATTCCGGACTGATAAAGTATTGGAAGGTATCGCTCCTTCCTTGTCCTGTAGTGGCAACGTAACGGATGGCATCGTCCGTGGAAGGAGTGCTGAATATTTTGAGTAATCAGCATCTCAAGATCTCTGGAAATCAGTTCTCACCATACATATTTTCAACGTTGAAAAACAACACAGAGGTCTTCGGAGGTGTAAACTATGAAATTATTCGATCCGCATCGAAGCGGTGCAATTTTACCTTCGAAATAGATGCTCCCCCTGGAAAAGGTACGGGGACAAAGCTCCCCAATGGAACGTGGGTAGGCCTCTTCTCAGATATTTTCTATAATAGGTCGGACCTGGCCATAGTGCTAGCTCATACGAGAGACAGGAATGGCTGGGTGGATTTTACCACCTCTTTCGGATCTGCAAATTTGGTTTTCACAACTGCCCTCCCAACAGTTCGAGTGAAGCCAGAAGCCCTGCTTTACTCATTTCAGATATCCGTGTGGACATACATTGCACTCACGGTTGCCGGGATCTTCCTCGTCATGTACTACATGCTATTGCTGAGGAACCCTTGCAAGTGTTCATCTCGCCAAATCTTGCTCCTGGTGTTCAAAATTTTGGTGGAACAGGCAAATCATATTCCGCCAGGAGTGGAAATTGTGACTGGACTTTATTTGATATACGCAATCATTATTGGGACTGCCTACAAGTGCCAGATTTTGGCATCTCTCTCATTTCCTCAGGCCACAACTGTCCCCTGTGACTTCCAGGAGTTAGCAAGGAGAACAGAGTATGATATTTACTTTGATATGTCCGGCACTGCGGGTTACAATTATTTCATGCAAGGAAACTCCTCTGTCATAGGGAATCTCCGGAACCGTTTCCAGAATAATGTAATCCGGAACGATCCAGCAAAGTGTGTAGTAGCCTCATTTCTCGGTAAATCTACGGCGTGCATCGGGTGGAACACAGTTCTGGATAGAGCCACTGGGCGGAACTTAACTCTCAATCGTGGCGTAATTCCGATTTTTCAAACTCGGAAAAGTATAACACGGACTTGGGTGACGATTGGTTTACAGAAAAACTCTAAGTTCACCAAAGCATTCAATTTTATCACATCGTCCCTATACCAGGGCGGCCTCATAACCAAATGGCACCAAGACATAATTATGGACTGTGAATCGGATGGCATTGCTTGGATGAAACGTGAAAAGGGGGCCAAGCTACATGACGCTTTGGTTCAAGTAGTGGAAAGGAAAACCAAGGCAGTGTCTGCATTGTCCATTGAAAAATTCTCAATTGTTGGTGCCATATTTTTGTCAGGGATTATGATGGCGGCAAGTTTGTTTTGCTACGAAATGTTGGACACATTTTCTGTGAGTACATTAATGAGCATTCTGCGGACGCAATCCAGCCTGAAGACGCGCCTCAAAACTCCTCGAACTGAAGAGAGACCGTACCAGTTCGATTACTCTAACTATCCGTCGCCAGAGTACACGGTCTGGTAGAGCTGGAAATTAAGTATTCAGTAACTGCTAGATCAAGTATATAGATAATCATATACAGGGTGTCTCAATAGGATATGTCACATTTGTTTTCAATCTACCTCCTGAACCCCTGGTCGCACATCAATGATTTTAGTACCAATCGAGTCCTGAGGCTTTCAGAATTTGTTTGGTACCAATCTCAGTTGGGTCAGTCTATTGGTTCCTGAGATATCAGAGT
>WJFA01002971.1:0-14186 GCA_009870155.1 Pseudobourletiella spinata | reverse complement strand
GAAAAGATGACAATAAGTGATGACAAAAGGGGTATTGGGGGAGGGGGTCAAAATTTGGGCATCCAGTGTTGACGTAATATGTGAACAGCCCCTTTTCACTTTTCATTTTGGGAGAAAACGAGGGAAATCACTTGAAATCTCACGATGGAACACAGCTATACAAAACTTTCCATCAGTTTCGCCTATAGTTGAAAATGAATGGAAATGTGTGTCTCTGAGAGACAGAAAGAGAAAGATGTGATTCTATTGGTGGCGGAGGAGGTAATTTGAAGGGGGCGCGTTTTCCCCTATTTCCCTTATTTTCATTTGGCCCCCTCTTAGCCATGCTCCAGGAGTGATGAGAAGAGGCTGAGATCAGCCAGTGATTAGGTGAAAACACCATTTAAGTTAAACCAAGTAATAACTCCTTTACCAAAATGAACCCAAGTGATCGAATTCCAAGAAGTCTACGGATTCTTGGGACTACGTGAGCACGATGGATTCAGTTCAGGGGTCGCAATTTCGGGCTCAGAAATTAGAATGAAGGGTGTACGGGTACAACTGGAAGTCCTCTGAAACGATGGAAGTAGAAGTTACCAACGAAGGAGTCGGAACCAAAACCTCCGAAGGTATTTATCCGGGAATTATGTTAGCTTCAACCTGTGGCAGACCCAGCCAACCGAAGATAAGCTTCATCAACAGTGTCAATGTGGGTGTACTATACGTGTTCATTTCGGTCATCTCATTGCCATGAAGTAGTTTGTTTTGAATAGTGAAAAATGATACTTCACATTGTATTTCAGAAAACCTTCAAGATAACTCTGCAGCCAGAAATGCTAAACCATGGTGGCAGTGACTACGTGTGTCCCGTCGTTTTTTGTAAAATGAAAATACCCAAGAATAGATCAATCGAAAATCACATTCGCGGGCATCTTTCATCCATATTTAGAGAAATGGAAGGGAGCTGTGGGAACTCGGACCTGTTTGACATTCAGTACCATTGTCCGGATGCTGTTTGCAAATATTCGGATGTGAAAAATCATGGGTATTTTACCAGGGTAAAGTATTTAAAGCAGGTAAATTTGTGGGTCGTAAAACCCGCATTATTTATGTTAAAGGTTCGTTTGAATCTGAGCTAGGGTATGTGCGTCTGACAAAATTCATATATCATTGTAGCACTACCTTAAAATTCATGCACTGAAGACTCTGAAATGTGGATCGTGCCAGAAGACGTTTGCAGCTCAAAGCTATTTACGATGTCACCAGGCCATGTGTGGAAAGTCGTTCGTTTGCTCCTGCAGCGTCACGTATACCACGCTAGAAGCACTTCAGACACATGCAAGAAGGAAAAATCACTCTTTCGATATTGCGAAATATAAAGAATTATTAAGGTATGAAATGGGTTCGCATGCATGACCATGTCAATTGAACCTTGCACAGCTGGGACGTACTTTTATTGTTACTGACTATATAATGTTATAGCGATGAGAAGGATCGATTGATGAACAAAATCGCTGGTCCTCCAGACTCAAAAAAAACAGAGTCGAAGTCAGAGGTAGACGATGCGACGAACTCCGGTGAAAATACTTCCCGAAAATATCCTTTACTCCTTCCCAAGGCCAATTCCACCGCAGCAGTGGATGTGATAGACTTGAGGAATCCGCCTATACTACATTTTGGAAACATTATATATGAATTACCAGTGACGAAGACAACAATTGACTTTGGTACTCAAACTGTGGCTCACCATCACTCCAGTGGCCATTCCAGCAACGGTAGCTCTGTTTGCCATAGTGGATTATCAAGGAAAACCTCATCAGATAACTCAGAGGGCCGGTTAGCGAAACGGAAGCAGTCGGCTGAAACTCAGACGGCTCGGGTAAGGGTTAGAGTCTCTACGGAGACTCAAACCACAAGTGTTGTGAAGAGACGAAGAACGAATCGTAAGCAACATAGCGTCGAAGCTCAAACTCAGTGCCACCGAGAATCACCCCCGAAATCTAGTATTACAGGCAAAACAAATGCTTATCAGCCGATTGAGCTCGCGGCTTCCTTAAAAGAAGATTCAATCGCTAATCCTATCACTGGATTTGAAGACGATTCCTTTTTCAAGGAAATGGAGGAAGTTCATATCCAGACTCAAACTGAGCCGGACTTGTTTCTTGGTGGAGAAAGCGTGTTTTCTGACTATGATGTCCATGTGAATATGAATGACTCAGATGTATCCAGCTTCCTCAATTTCATGACCAGAGAAACTCAGACAGCTCATTCCGCATCACAAAGCTGGTTCACGCCAGTAGTGGATACTAACAAAACCGAAGTCGATGCACCAGTCATTAACAAGTGCGAGGAGCAACTCAACGGAAGCATTAAGACTCCTGTCAGCAGCTCCTACCTAGAAACCATGGACAATGAAACTCAGACGCAGTTTTATGACTTTGGTTCAATTTTTTCCAAAATGTTTGAGTAGCTAATTTTTGGATTTCGTCGGAAATTCCGTTTTACTCCCATTCCGCATGACTGTACGATTTACAGTAACGCTGAATGCATTATAAAATGCATTAGTTTTCACAAATTTAGTTTTGTTTCGTAAACTGTGGTTCCGGTATGCAAGTCAAATTCTGACTTGGATCGATAATTTAGCGGCAATCTAATATTACTTTAAGCAAATGAATTGAATCTCTCGCCTGAATAAGTAACAAAATGCAAATATCAATACAGTATAGTTAAAATGCGACCGTATTTATTGCAAATTTCAATAAAAATGCAATGTTATTGCAAATCTTTCCTTGCAATTAATTCCAGTCAGCTTTCGTTACCATCATTGCATTATTGCATTTGTTTCAATTGTTAGAAACACCACCAGTGGTACTAAAACCAGCCAATGTGATCAGCGATCAGCGATGAGCACGCCACGGGCGGGAGCGAATTTATTTCAAACTATTCAATTTGGTTGGTGCATTTGTGCAGCAAAGCATTAGCAGCTGACGAGGGATGTCCCGCAGATAAAGGGTTGTAGTAGTTGGTCTTGCAGTCTTTCAGGTGCAATTCTACCGGTACCGGCTATTGCAAATTGCAAACCCAGCAAGCGGGGCTTTCTGAAATTAGCATTACGCTTAATTTATTTGAGTCGGTCTTTAGAATCGTCGTGAACGCTGGAGTTTTCACCTGAAGATGTCTGACAATGAAGACATTCCGGCAGAAACTCCGCTTAGCCCGGAAGAGGCGATTTTACGTCGACATCGACGAGAAAAAAAGGAACTACAGGGTAAAATATTTAAGACAGAAATGTGATTAAGTATGTGTATGTAGTACAACGGAGTGTCACCTTAGTTTCTTCAATCCAGTTATGTTATTTTGTAATTTATTCTGTACTTCGTCTAGAACTTTGAAATGTAGTAATATGACGCTTGATCTCTGATTTTTCTGTAGGCAAAATAGTTGCATTGAAAAAGAATATTACTAAGAACGACAAGAAGAAGAAGAAGGAGTTGGCGGACGAAGTAGCTAAACTCGAGGCGGAACTGGAATTACGGCACAAGGCTGAATTAGATACGTTTCGGCCCCAACGGGTGGAATTAGTACCTATGGGGGAAGATCCCAAGCCGCCTGTGGAAGATAACACTGAGCCAGTAAATGGCACCGATGAGGAAGATCACAAACGTGGTATGTCTTTAACCTAGAAAGGAATACACAAAGTGTAATGGGCAAGATTCCTATGAAATTTTTGATTCCTCCTTTAGGTAAGCAGTCCAAGGCACGAAAGCGGCGGGAGAAGAAGGCAGCCCAGGAAAAAGAGCGCCAGTTGCGAGTGGATCAGGAAACGGCAGAATTGTTGGAAGGAGCGGACTGGAAAGTGGAAGACGAGAAGCTTGTCGAACTTCTGAATGAAATGAACCTGCAAGTGCATGACATAATGTCCGACGGGCACTGGTAAAATGTTAAAAGTAAACGGGCATATGCGCTCAACTTAACTCAAGACATTCTTAATTTAGCTTGTACAGGGCAATTTCGCATCAACTGGAACAATATGGGGATGACGTTTCTGTGGAGCACCTTCGAGGAAAAACAGCAGAATATCTTCTTGAGCATAAAGATGAGTTTATCAATTACTTGGATGAGTTGGAGACTAACGTTGACGGAGAATATGAAAAATACTGCAAGGAAGTAGCTGAGACAGCCGCGTGGGGAGGTCAAGTTGAGGTAGGTGCCTAATTAAAATTAGTCTCAAATTTTATGCGTGGGATCTGATCTAGTTTTTGTCTTTTGTGCGTTTTTATAGCTGAGGGCGTTGTCGCAGATTCTCAAGCGACCCATACGAGTCATACAGGCCGACGGACCGCCAATTTTATTGGGAGAAGACTTTCACAAAGAAACCCTGCATTTAACTTATCATAAACACAAATTCAAGTTAGGAGCTCATTACAACTCAGTGGTTCCCGTGACTAAAAGCAATGTTTAGTCAGAACAGGTTTGTTTAACATCGAGGAGGAGTACATGTAAGGGTTTATGAGATGCTTCGCTACCTATTGTCATATTTTTTTATGCATATTTTGTATGCCCGTGCTTTATGCAATACTCATGATTCACTATTCACTGTACCAGCATGTGAGTTCAGTCAATGGGTTATGGAGGAACAGAATGTATTACGCTAAATGACAACGACTCTCATGACCAGATGATGATTCTGTAATGGAATCGGCGAATTGGAATCGCAAGTCTTATGTCGGCCCCTATGTAACGGAATTGACGCTAGGACTACTGAGCTCATTTCGAAAAAGCATTATTTATGCGTGCATTTTCCTTACACACAACAAAAGAACTATTGTATTGCCGACCATAAGTGAAGACAAGGGAAAAATTGTGTTGCACTTACTGGAATGAATGCCTCACATATCGCTTTGAGTGTTGCATTTATTGAAATACAAGATTTAGAACTGTGCAATGAAGTGCGAGCGGTAGAGCGCTCCTCAGAGTTCATTTCAAATAAATTAGAAGTTGCGAAAGGCAAAAAAGTACATGTTGTCTATCATAGTACCTGTACTACGAAATTTCAATCCACCATTTCGCATAGAAAAAACTAAAACACTACCATGCCGTCTAATAAGTATAACAACCTATGCCGAAATTAAATTGATTTTATACACAGAACTATCCATACGAGAGCAACTTAGGTAGGAAATCATTACAACAGTAATAATTACTGTAAATAATAAATACTTTAGTGTGGACTGGATCCAGGGCTTCAGTTGCACAATCATCATCATGATTATAACGTCATCAACTGGAGACGCACTCTTTTTAATTCACGTTAATAACCTTCTCAATTTCAACTAGTGCAATTTTTCCCGGGTACGACATCATCCGAATTAGCATTCACTTTATTAGGATTATTATCTTCTGGCCGCATAGCAGGGAAGAGCAGGATCTCCTGTAACAATCAGATGACAGCACGATGAACCAATGCCTTTGAAAGGTACAGCACAGAAAATAATTCCAGACAGACCTTTATGTTGTGTGAGTCAGTTAGAAGCATGGCAAGTCGATCAATTCCCAATCCCCACCCGCCAGTTGGTGGAAGTCCGTATTCTAACGCTGTGCAGAAGTTTTCATCAACCATCTGAGCTTCGTCATCGCCAGCTGCTTTGTCCTAAAAGCCAAAAAAAATAACAGTACGTTTTATTCCCAGCGCGCATTCTAAAATGGCTTTAAAAATGTCTACATTACCTTAGCCTGTTGCTCGAATCGGCTACGTTGGACAACCGGATCGTTTAATTCAGTGTAGGCATTACACACCTGAGCGAAAATAAATCCTTCAGAACAGTACTCAAACTAAAAAAGTTTTTAATTATTGGCAAAGTCCACTTACTTCACGCTTCAGGGCGAACAATTCAAATCGCTCAGTTAGACCTTTGTCTGTGCGGTGATACTTTGCCAGTGGACTCATAATTTGAGGATGGTCCATGATGAACGTGGGGTTAATGCACTGCTCCTCAAGGAAATGGCCCACGAGTTTGTCAAGCAATCTAGCCGCTGTTTTAGGAGGTGGGCAGTCAATTCCATGTTTTTCGCATAACTGCGACAACTGCCGGATAGATTCCGGTGAGCCAAGACTTTCGTAGGAACCTGTAATTCATAACAACGTGATCCCAAAATTATACCACCATGCAACGGTGTCTGTGTTTATGTATCGTACCTATGGAGACGCCTAGTGCTTTCTCTAAGTCAGGAAGCATTCGCATTCTTCTAAACGGTGGAGTGAAATCGATTTCAACTTCTTGACCCTCCTCAGGGTGTACTTTGATTTTATAACTTCCGTGGATAGCTTTGACCATTCCTGAAATGATATTTTTGTGATAATGAAACCATTGATTACTTTTCTCGTTTTCCCAAGGTGAAAAAAATGTACTCACCCGATAACAATTCCTCGGTGATCTGCATTATGTCATTATAATCCGCATAGGCCATGTAAAATTCACACATAGTGAACTCAGGGTTGTGAGTCAAATCTATACCTTCGTTACGAAACTGTCTTCCGATTTCATAAACTCTATCGAGTCCTCCGACAACCAACATCTGAAACGTAAATATAGATGGAAATTTTATTACATGCAGCTAGGCTATTTCATTTACTCGACACTCACTTAATAATCGGTCCGGCGATTTTTACATCGAAACCGTAAAATAATCTGCAGAACCAACAATCTTAATCCAAAGAGCACACAAACCTTGAGATAAAGCTCAGGAGCGATCCTCATGAATAAATCAATATCCAGTTCATTGTGGTGCGTAATGAAAGGCTTTGCCGTGGCTCCTCCCGCGACCTGGTTCATCATTGGGGTCTCAACTTCTAGGAAGCCCAGGTTATCGAAAAACTTACGTATATATGCTGTAAATAAATTCAAGAAAAGTTTGAGCTCATCCGAATACGCAAGTTAGTGCAATGGACAACCTCCTCCGTTCGCAAGCAAGTATGTCATTTCGTAAGTGATAAAGCTTTACGAGTAACCCGAAGGTCAAATTCTGCTCACTTCATGCATATAACTCTTGCGGTGATGAATGAATGGATCCTTGTGAAAATGACGATTGTAAACAAAATATGCACGTGGATACACCAGTCACCATAGCTTAGCATAATGAGAATCCCCACGTGGTTACACACATCTCACACAAAACCCAACAGCAAACAGAACCTCCCATGGCGACTGCGCGTTAGTCCGTGTTCCTTACTACTGTATTAAGTCAGAAAATTTAACAGCCATACGCATTACCCCATTTAAATGCGCACTAAACGTGGAACAATAACACCTACGTGCACTTCTACCTTCTACTTTCGCGCTGCTCATGATGAATGAATGAGCCGCAGCTTCAAGCTTACATCACAACGTGTGAACTACTTACAAATCATTTGAGCTCGAATTTGAAACTTCTGCCGCACTTCTTGGTTCATGATGAGATCGAGATACCTCTTTCTATATCGGGTTTCTTGGTCCTTCAGTCCATAATGAAGGTGCGGTAGCATATGCAGACAAGGCGTGAGAATTATCAACTCCGTTGGAACTACCGATAGTTCTCCCTGCACCACACATGAACTCTTGTAATCATATGGTCAATTCATTCACATTATCACCGGATCAGCAAAATAATTATTGTTTCATTCTTTTCCTCATTACTCCGTATTTGATAAAGGTTAAAATTCAATAAATATATACCGCGTACATACCTTCTTGGTCTTAGCTGGCAAACCCTTGATGCCAACAATATCTCCACGTCGCACCCGATCCATCTGAGCTTCAAATTCATCCGGGTTCTTGTAGTATTTGGCATTTGCCATAACTTGCAGCTTAACTCCCTCACCCCTGACGTCATAGAATCTCAGCTTGGAACTTGACTCTCTGATAGAATGAACACGACCTATGGGTGCAAGACAGAGCATAGAAGTTAGCTGTTTTAATGAGAATATAAAATGTTCATAATTATTGTTCCCACTCACCAGCAATCGCAACTGATGTGTCTTCCACCACATCACCATCATTGAGTCCATTGTATTTTTCGATGAACTCTTCCAACGAGGTTGATACATGAAACTTATGAGGGTAAGGATTCTCTCCTTTGTCCTTTAGCTCTTGAATTGTTTGAAGCCGCAGTTTGTAATACTCCTGTTCAGATGAGTTGATGAGACTCTCCTGGGTACGTATCACAGATTTGCAAGATGAGTAATGATAACTTACATTTGGTGATATTTCTGCCTCCGCATCCTTCGCCTTTGCTTTTGCTTTAGCGCCGGCATTATCTCCATTGGCTAACTGCTCCTCGGCAGCTTTTTTCGCTTCCTTCTCAGCCTTTTCTTTGGCTTTCTGCTCTGCCTTGAGTCGTCTCTTCAATTCACTGAAATTAATTTCACAAGCTCATGAAAAAAATAGCAAAACATTCTGATCAGACCATGCAATGAGAGAGCAATTTTGGTCTAGGCTCTTACCGCGACTGCAACTTAGCAACACAATAGCTGGTTGCGGGGTTTTTCAACACAGTCCTCTGCAGGCTTGAGCCTAGGCCAAAACCACCCGTCAAACCGAGCTTAAGAGCCCGAGCTGACAAAGAAGCCAACACTGTGCTCATTTTTTTGTTCAAAAACTATGCATACAACACGGATGGGACACTCAGGCCAAGTCAGCGGGTAGTACGAGTCGCAGGTTTTTATTCTTCTTCACCTACTTTAAGCCATATCCATCCATTATTGTTGCAGCTATGAGTACACCACCAGATTTATAATACATGCTAATACAATGACTAATCACATCACAGTGTATGTCAACATGCTTACGCTGACTCTCAGTAATAACAGCTTCTCTCCCAATCTCTCTTCCCAGGAATAATTTACTGTTCCAAGTGCAAATCATTTCAACCCGTTAACATCATCGCGTCAAAACTGACTTTTAATTAACTTACTCGATCTTGTGAACAGTTTACTGCAAAAATATGTATTGTGTCCAATGAATAAGAATCAAAATCTAATTTCGTACAAGCCAATAGTTAGTGAAAGAAAATTAGAGCAAAGCATGGATTGCATATTTGTAAAGTATTGTACCTCTTGGACAAAGTCGTTCCTTCCGCACTCGTCGCAGTATCCGCCATAATTTGCGTTTAACGAAGCTAAACCGCTGTTTTTGAGATCAGAATCTATAGAGATTGTTGTAGCAGTTGTAACACACGCTTTCAGACTTCACTGCACTATGTCACGCTGCTCTTGGAAATCATCAACAATGTGACGATGTGTGCTGCACGACACGGACAGCGACAGAGTTAAATTAAATTCTCGACCAAGGCAACACACTGGAGCACACCATATGCAGAAATAATGCACACGAACTACCGGAATGTGCAAATTCTTAAAATTGAGCAGTTCCTGCAACGTGATTCATTCTTCGATCCCTGAAATCCTCACCTCAAGAGGGCGCTTGGAGTTTCGTTGAAAATAGGAAGGTTCTTAGCTCAAATCAATTCTTGCTCGACTTGCTGGGAAATACTTTACGTAATGTTCTGTGTCAGATTTTAGTTTAATCGTTGCGTTGGAACTTCCTCACACACTGAAATTTTTGCTCAAATGGTTCGATTCAGTCCGAATATTTCTATAACTACTACCATACAATTTTGTAGGTGTGACAGGTACAGTCACGTAACGCGGGCGGCTTCGAGCAGGAAGTTCAGGAGAACAATGCAACATAAAATGTATGAGCTGCGAGCTGGGGCTCTAAATGGAGGGAGTAAAGATATGATGCAATGCTGGGCAACAATTTGGAGAGACAATCCTATGCATCATCGTTATTGTGGTATTCTGTGCTTTGCATGGCTAACACAATATGATTAAGTTTTGGTGCACGGAATTTTTGTTTTGTTATATCCATCGTATTTGAGATGATCAACAGGCCCGTTTACCATAAGACCACTTAAAATTTCCAGGATTATAGATCCATATGCTTATCTTTAATATTGTAAAATGTCTTGGTTAGGTCACGGCAACTCTGATTTGAACGCGCTCTCTTCGCGAAGTTTAATGTAAAATCAAAGGAGAAAATACATAGTGGAAAGTTTCACTCGCAAGAGGGCTAAAAACTCTCAAAATTTCGGTCGTATTTGGATGGCGGTGGGACTATTCTAATAAACTAGTTTGTTTATTTTATATAAAATTTTTAAACCAAAAAGTTTGTTAATAACCGATTTGTTTTCACGCCAATAAATTTCATACACACATTTAGGAAAGCATATTGCGTCAGAAAATGAAAAAAAATTATTGTGATTACAATATTTACAATATCAACTGGCCGACCGGCATTCTTTTACTAAAAGTTACTGGGCTTAAGAGTTCTCATGCTGGTTTGAGAGAATCACATTCATAAAAATGGCTGTTTGGAATTTTGAACTTTTGAGTAGCATACAAATAAGTACGGTTTATGTTAGTAAACTAACGAAAGCTACATGATTTCCCACAAGCGGTATCAAAATGCAACTTAGAAATACTAAGCTACGAAGGAATTCGCCAAATAGTTAGGGCTAGGATAGGAATTCATGTAAGGGTTATAAGAAGCAGAGTTCAAGAATGGGGATATTCAGATCTGCTTTGCCAGCGGAGTGGATAAAACAGTGGAGGATAAAATTTTGATATTTGGAAGCAAACTCTCATCTGATGAGCACACAGCTTTGGGATTTTTAAGTTCTCAATGAGTTGAGGAAGACTCTAAGGGAATGATTGATGAATCTGCCCCTGCAGGGCCTGACTTTGTGCAAGAGCGTCTTTTCAATGAATCAGCCCACGATTGTGCATGTTTGTTTGTACTCCTACGAAGTAAAACAGTTCAACAAACCCATAAAAGTTAACAAGCCAATCGAAACTAATAAATTAACAAAGCAAGAGATGACTTCCCTTTCGAAAATATGCATGTTTCCCCTTGTTCCCATGGGACAGGCTCTTCATTTGTTGGATCAATACAATCTGCGACGAATGTTCCTGGCCTGGCTAGAGATTCAAGTACATTCATGCCCTCAAGAAGCTGGCCGAGGGTATGCCAATGCCAATGCCAACAATCCATAGTTTTGATAACTCAGAGTACTTGGATAGTACATTTTAACTGACTGAGTCCAAATTTGCGACAGCAAGACTTGACAATTACACAATGGCCTTTGGGTGTGGTGATATAAGAGAACTTGCAAAGTTACTAAGTGTAAGCACCCCCACCGACGACGCTAACATCAGTGACGAAGACGAGTCCAGTCCGAAGGGTCATTCCCTGAAATTGGGTAAGGTCTCATCATGTTACGATCTCCAATCTCCAACATTCACCACACCACACACAGTCATTGAGAATGGAAGATCCGTCTCTGTCCCGCACATTGCTTAAAACCCCTTTTGGGCAATAATCGTCATGACAGAGGGAACGATATTTGCACACTCATTCAAATGCACTGGATTGTAAAAGGCATTCCTTTTTTTCCATCTCATTCAAGACATACTTTTGCTAACTAGAGCTGCACACATTTAACCCTGCCAAAGCACCCACGTTTCAGGTGATATGGCCTCGAGGGTCAGTGTATTTTCATGTTTGCCCCACCGCAGCATATCATCGGAACATACTGAAGAACGTTCAAAAAAGACTTCAAGCGGGCCTCTCTCTCTCTCTTTCTCCCCTTTTTATGTCCTGTATCATCTGTTGTTCTAAGGGTGAACCGCTGCATCATCTTCTCTCTTTTATCTTTGAAATCGAGTGTCAGAGTCACGTTGTAAACAGCTCGTCATCCGTCCTACGCACAGAGGCTTTTACAACACACCTGGGGTCCAGCTCCCATGACATCCATTAAATTACACAGATGTTCTTGGCACTGTCAAGTCATCCCAATGAAACATTGCATTGGGCAGTAATCACCACCAATTTTCCTACTTTTTGGTTCTGTGTAGGTTCTTAATTTCATACTTTGTTCATGAGGTTTTACAATTTCAGGTCCGGGATCCGTGGGCCCACCCAAAAATCCGCAACCGTCTGAGTTAAATTTGAAAGCCAATGAAGGCAGCTGGAAAAATTCAGATGATAATGCCGGGGATATTTGGAATACTGAGGAAGTTAGCACAAGTGTTAAAGGCATTGCTTATGATGTCGACAATGACCCACGGGAGAAACCAACGTATGAGACGTACTATCGTCAGGCCGTTTGCACAGAAGACGTTTTTCTTCAAGTGCGACAGCCCAATCCCATGATTTATTAGAACTCTTTACTATTTATTATTACTATTTAGTCCGGTTTAAACAGGATGTAACTGGGATAAATAATCACGAATAACAATAATCAGAAATGTTCGTATTGTTTTAGATGGGTAACAAAACACCGGGGACTGCCAGCTGCGAGAACCTTGTTGTAATTATTGATCTTCCGGGTGAGAACTTTCGCAGTGTGAAACTGGACATCAAGCCTGAGGTCCTATTTCTCCGTTCTCCTAAATATGTTTTCCGGCTCCCATTGCCTCATCCAGTAGATCCGAATGTAAGTCACAGTCAGTAATATATCCAGTCACGAGCAGGTCATAAGCTGGAAGTAGTATGATAAGAAAGGGTTTTCGTGGGAAGCAAAAAGCTCAAATGCCATTCATCCATTCGACTCAAACTGGTAGCAGGCTCTTCTAATTTAATTAATCTGAAGAGACGCCGGCAGTAAATGCTGAAGTAATTGGTGATGTCTATGAAATTCTGCAATGATCACTACGAGCGGCGCAAATGGAAATAATTGTCTGACTAATGAGAAATTATTATATGGCTCGGCATAAGGTTGTTCGGCGCTCACTCGCCGCTTTCTTACGACCTGCGAGGATTGCAAATTGATGTTTCAGGTGGGTCATATTATGCTTATGTGAGCGTTTGTACTTGTAGGGAGGTAACGCCAAATGGGATCAAGACAAGGAGAAGCTGTCTGTCACTTTAAAGCTTGCTCGTGAGTTGGACTTGTTAAACTTCTAGTTTGATTGGATGCTACCTATTCTACGACTAACCACTACTGCTTGTTCATTCAACACATCATGGCGGTCTATGTTCAGTACGTGTGGAAATCTAGCTTTTACGTTTCTTTTTTGTGTAAAGTGTGAGCGAAAGAGAATATGGAGGAAGAATCTTATAAACGTTTATTACCTTATTCGTTGCCATCTTCGCTAATGTAAGCATTAAAAAACCCCATACTGTTACAACGTTAATAGAAGTAGCCAGTTTTACGAATTCAGGCGTGAAAATTCGTACGCAGGCACTTTATAAAACTTTTTAATCGTGACGGTACTCAACTGATATTTGTTTGACCGTATCTTATGTGCGAAATAAACTTCAACATCCACTTAAGACGTGCATAATCGGAAGACAATATACGCAAATGGATGTAGTTGCGGGGGTCGACAGGGGATTAAAGACCCCTCTCCCTTAAGGGTATGACTCAGCTGAGTCAGGAAGGTCTCAACACTCAATTTACGCTGTACAGAAAAAGCGCAGAGTGTAGTCAGAGAACCCTCCCTAACTATGTTCTACGTTACGTCAACTGTCAAGTCGGGGTTAAACCACCCCTTGTGCGTTCGTCACTGCTGTATCCCTGCCTAGTTTCTTGGTTTCAGCTTTTTGTGGAGCTCTGATGTTACCAAATCTGGAATTCTACTGCTGCCTGAAGTGTTTTGAGGCACTGTAATTATAAAAATCTTGAAGAAACAAACGTGGGAGATTTAATTCTTCGGCTTCATGGTTCATGAGAGGAAAGAAATATATTTTCTCTTCCGTGACAGGATTGGCCACAACCATAAGCCCAAAATATTCCAATCCGAGCGGGAATTTCAAAAACCTTGGGCCCTTTTATCGATGTTTATCGAAACATGTTTAGAGCTAAATGTTACTGGAAGATAGCACCAATTTTTTAAAATAAGAAACCGGCAATCGGAATTTAGGAAAGCAGCGTCACGGTATTCAATTACATTTTGTGTTTGAACACATGTAGTAAAATACTACAAACATGCTGGAAAATTAAATGCGGTCTGAAGGTCATCCGGTGACCTTCAATGACCTGGTTGGTTGTATCACATTTGAGAGGGTAACGTCCTCAATCGGTCTCTATCTATTGCAGAAGTTATAAAATTGGGATGTGATGGTAGCAAGGTCTTCAGACGATCCGTAATGACCTGCCGGGTGCCCGCC
>WJFA01002970.1:0-14187 GCA_009870155.1 Pseudobourletiella spinata | reverse complement strand
TTGAATTTAAGATTTGTAAACTAACAGAGGATGGACGTAGCTCATTAGAATGTATGGAGCTAAAAAAATAAATACACATATCTATAAAAGAATGCCTCGTCATTCCATAAGATGTGGACAATCTCTCTCTCTCTCTCTCTCACTCACTCACTCACTCAAAAAGAGGATGAACCGGTGCGGCGGCGATGGGGATGGGAGAGAGACAGAGCGCGGCGACGGCTTATTTCAATGGGAACCTTTAAATTTCATAAATTACACGGAATGGCCTGGCAAAATTCATGCAGTAAATTGCCTCCATTGCAAATATATGCGAGCTCACCGTCACCCTATTGCCAGAGCCCAGAAGAAGAAGGTGAGCAAATGAATGGGGAAAAGAATCCCAATTGTTTTCACAAGCAGGTTCTTCCCATCCTCCGCCAAAACGACCAACATCTTCACCCCTCCTGCCACTAAATTATCCCATTCTCCCCATTACCGCCATGAATATTCAGATGGAGGAAAGCTCTCTCGCGGGCTGGGGACGGGATCATATTTTCAATCTATTCCGCTCCGTGTCCTCCCCCCACCAAATCTAATAATCCTCTGTAACGACAACCACATGAATGAGAATGAGCTGCGGTGGGGTGACGCTGTGGAAGGACCTGGGAAGGGGGAAGAAGCGAGGTGACCGCAAGGTCAGTGGGATCACATCGCTCATAATATTTCTTCTTCCTTCAACATATCATCTCATCATCATCATCATCATACCAGTTGACCATCATCATCATCATCATCATCATCCCAAGAATTTACGACCTCCAAATCCCCACAAAACTCGGATCCTCATTCCAAAGGAGTTATTTCTCATGAGAGATTGTGTATAATGCTACTTTCTTTTATGTCGATTTTTATCGTGCGGTCGTTTCCAAGACATCCCGTGTGCATGCATACTACTCCCATGTGCCGGCCGCCTCAATCTTATCCTCCGGTCCCCACAGCTTGATCCACCAAACCAAATTTTATTCTTCCGCACATATGGCAACGCTCCTTGTAAAATTTTTCGAATTATCGCCTTACAGCCACTCTCAGAAGGGAGTGAGTTGGCCAGTTCTACTCTGTACAGGAATCGGGAGATCCTGAGAGAGGACAAAGATCATTCCCATGTTCAAAAGCTAATGGTCAAAACGGGACAGTAGTAATAAATGTGTAGACTTTTCGTCGTGGGCGTATGAGGCTACCAAAGTGGAGACTGATGAGCTGGACGATTATGTGAGAGCCCGTGTAATGATGATGATGGCGCTGCACTGCTGGTCCTGCCACTGCGCTGGAGCTCACAGGAAAAATCCTCTCCATCTCGTTATGGCTCTCTACGGATGGGGATAATTATCCTCATGATCATGATGATGGGGTAAAACGTGCAAGTTCAAATCAGGATGAGCTAGCCGGTAGAATTCCTACGAGCTATTCAGTGTACAGCCCATGTTCGCTGGGGCTTGGGAGGGAGAGAGTTACAGTTGGGGAGACAGTGGAAAAAAATCGAGATTATTTCCCTGAAAAACATTCACATATCCTATCCAACTTTCATCATTTAGCAGCTCCAGCCAGGCAAACACAAATTCTTTGTTCCCATGAAAAAAAAACAGGACTGAGTCTGAGGATCCTCCAATGCTCATCATCATCATCGTCATCATCAGCATCAGCTTCGTCGTCATCATCATCCCGTGGAACACACTGGTGGGGAGAGAGAGTCATGGTTAGATAGGAACCACCTTCTTTTCTGTTGCTTGAGAGTGTGTCCATGCAGGTACATACTCTGCGTTTGTGTACGTGCATATATACTTGGACGAAAAATATGCGATCCGCATCGTTGCTCCTCCACGTCTTCATTCAAAATTTTTCCACGCATATAACTGCTAGGATGACGACGGGAGAAGGAACCACAAGACTTGAAGAATCCAGCCCTCCCTCACACTCGCACTGACTTGCGTTCTCTGCGAGAAACGAACGGAAAGTCAAAGTGCCTCCAGCAACGTCCATTCCGTTTCGCTTCACATTCATCTGCCATTTTGTGGTGCAGTTTTTCCAACCGGAATTCCATTATCCACCTGCCGCCTTCACCAACACTCCCACCATCACTACCACCGGAAATCTTCATATTGAGTGGACAAAATATTAATGTTTTGGGATACCTCTCTCAGCCACTTATACATACAGGCAAGTCCGCAGACACATACTTTCACACCGCCTACCAACCAGCACGCATAAAAACTAACACAGTCTTTTTCCACGACACTTGGTTACACACAAGACTTTGGTCAGAGGCGACCGACCGCAGTCCTCAAAATCCAGTGCAAAACATCACTTGAACGTCTTATAGAGATTCCATGGCGTCCACCAAACATGGAAATCTAAGCCATTGGCAATAAAGAAGGGAGAAGTGAGCAAGGAGGAAGAAGATGCCAATGAAAATGTGGGCGCAGTCGGAAAACGGCTCTAAAGTGCCGACAGCCATGCTTTCCACGGTATAATAAGTGGTCATTTGTCATGCGCACAAGTCACCACTTCTGGTCAGCTTCATGATCACGAGGGGCTTCATCGGGGCCATTAAGACGAAACGGCAGTAGCGGCGAAGGCACATACACACATGCGCACATCTCCGTAGGCACACACAGGCACACTGCTCGCTCAATAATCATCAACACCAATAAGCTGTTATGATTTCCCTACCAGTGCAAGCCCATCCCCAATGGAAAACTGGCTATTTAATAGCCTGTAAAATGGTTCACGGTCCTTATTAAAATTACCCACCACCACCACCGGTCATCTTCATCACATCGGTCCCAGCCCCAGTACAAGAGACGCGAGAGGACTTCCAAGGCAAATTGACCTAAAATTTTACTTTTACTCTTGACCGGTTAATTGGTATGAGCAAATTAAAAAATAAATAGTAGTTAGCCTGAACCGTATATATGTGTTGGAAGTTGGGACGAGTCTGGTTTTCACCTCCCCCTCCCTCACAGCTGCGTATTCCTAACCTGCCGAAATCCACACGGGGCCACCTCTCACGTGTCAAGGGGAGCAGATGATTTCTACTTGAGAGCCCTCCATTACTCTCAGGCCGTACGGGGGACCCTCCTCTCGACACGATGACACAGTTTTGGTCCAAACACTCGGGCAGTACCGCCCATTTGCATTTCCCCAGCAACAAATGCACTCATTACTGCCCTACGCAGAAGTGATTACTGGCCGTCACTATATGTATGGATGTGACTTGGGTGACTACCGCAGTGATCATATATACAACTGCCGGCAGAGTACATCAGATCTTCCCTCATTAGTTCTCATACATTCTACAGATGAACACGATCGTCATCATCATCATCATCATCTTTCTCTTCATCCTCTCCATCACATTAATCATTTCTCCCCAATAATGGTAATCATTAACTTGGTAATTTAGCTACCCCGGTGTACGGTGTGTACCATCGCACAGCAGGAATACTACCGTACGTCTCAGCTACACAGGACCATATGTCATCCTATCTCGGGTTAACGGTCTAACGCTTGTTATCCCTGCATGCATTACGGTCACCATTTCCGCGCGAGTGACCCTCGCGATTTGAAACAATAGAATTTCCCCCTTCGTTCCATTTCCCTTCGTCGCAATGCATTAGAATGTTATACGGTACGGTGTCCCGAACGCTGTCCAATGGCTGGTGCATTGTTATGCCCCTTGAATTTGAAGGTGGTATGTGCAGTGTGTAATATTCAGCCTCGACATGGCACGCAGAGGAGAGAAAATCCAAAGCACAGCTCGAAGCCAACGGGTAGTGTCCATTTAGGCGACGTATTTTCACGATTTCGTTCACAAAATTTCCCGATTGGAGCGTGTTTAAACGCAGACGGAAATGTCAAGAAAATGTGATCAGAACTGGAACAGTAGGCAGGGAGATTTTTACAAAGTGTAAGGAATAGAAACAGTTTGTAAAACAACAGTAAGTATTATGTGGAATCCAGATAGGTTTGGGATACGTGAGGATTTCCACAATTGAATTGGAACGTGCTGGAGATCTGCGTGTAAGTGCACGTGCGCAGTGTGCACTAATGGAATTGGGTGTAAGTATGTGTGCGTGTGTGGGTTCGCCACCAGCGCGCCACCAACCAAGTACACGCCCGCCGTCCCTAAACATATCGTTACTACCATTGCCACCACCAACTTGACTACCGTGACGACAATAACGACCGGATTTTCCCATCGTGACATTCCAGCTTTTTTTTTGCCGCTGGATCAACCATCCCGCTTACCACGATTTCCTCCTATCTCTACCATACGCTTGTTCACCCTCTCGGTTGAAAGTGCTGTGTAGACAGAGGTATGTGTGGAACGCGACAAGTAGTATCCGAGCCGTCCGAGCCGAGAGAGTAGGTAAAAAGGGACAATAGTTATGGAAGCTGAGATTATTATAGAGCTCTGAATACGAATATTACAGGTCCATTTCACAATTGGAGTTAACAACACCTTATCTCGTCTCCTGGTACTGATAAGGCTGGTCAACCCATTGGAAACCCTTGTTTTCCATCCTCCCTCGGAATCCCCGACATGGATACCTGGGCAAACATGGATAGGGCGACGCCCAAGGAATGGGCACTCAGACACGAGGACATTACATGATACGTACTAACTGCGCCCGGGAGCAGGGACAAGGGCGAGGAAGATCTCCAGAGCTCACGTACACAAAGTCGTCTACAAATTAGCCCCAGTTGAGGAGGATCTCTGAAGGAAATCCGACTCAAATCTCCTTGGATTCCCAAGAGGGACGGCGACGAGGATGATGACATTAATGGGTGGCATTTCCCTGCCGTCATTCTCCACGCACTCCTGAGCCAGGACGACGACGACGACGACGACGACAGAGATCTTAGTAAAGGAATGCCGCTTGATAGCTAAATTTTATTATTGGGGCGAAACTATGCAACAAGTTGTAACATATGAGTAGCACATTGAGAGCTTGAGTGTGGGGAATTGTGGGGAGCTGAAGGCTGATTTAAAAAATTCCTCAGGGTCTCCTCCTCCTCCTGCTCCTCTCAAAATGCCCTTTATTTCTCCAAAGGTAAAACTGGGATGATGATCTCCGTTGTTGTGGGGCCACGAGGGTGATTCATACATTACAAGGAACAGCTCTGAATGGGACTTTGGAATTCCGCCATTGAAAAGAGCCACATGATGACGATGATGATGATGGAGTGCCGCAGTCCGTACAACGTCTGGGTTACTCTCAGAATGGACAGCCACACACGCAACAATGTGGGCCCAACAATAAGACCCATTATTGGGAGGTTAGTACACACCTTCGCACTCACACCTTTTGGAGCGAGAGTGATCATAGAGTGTGTGCGCGTATGTGTGTGCCTGCGAGTGCTTGGAATGGCCAGAATGACACTCGAGACGAAATACTATTGTCAATTGTGTGAAGTGCTCTTTTAGTTAGCCCAGGCGGGTTGAATGGGCTCTCTCCATTCCCATTCCTCTGACGAGTCAAATCCATTCGTCAGTCCTCGGCCCTTTCTATGGAGTGACCTGGCTTATCTGACCTCCGGAATAATGTGTTGGGAGGGGACGGGGCTGAGTTATAATATGGAATGCCCCTTGGAATGTCAGCCTGCCTGAATTATGGCTGCAAAGGAAATAACTCGTACGTATATTTTTTATCAGAGGACCGACCTTTGGGGAAGGTCTGACAGGATCGGACGGTGATCATATTTATTTTATGGGTTCTCACAAAGGGACGACATTCAGTACTGTGAGCAACCCGAGCTGGGTCTTTTCCACGGTGTTTTTTTATACTCCTTTGGACGCATCTCATGGATCCGGTGACATGGGTGCAAAGGATTGGTTAAAAAGGGATACAAATTCCATGCACAGTAATCTCCATGTGAATCTTTAATACTCGGCTTATAGAGCTTCAGAACTTTTAATCTTTCATGTGAATTATGCGACGGTAAGATTGTCACTCTTATACTGAGAAATTGGAGAGGCGGATTTATTTATTATTGAATTTGATAAGTTTAAAATATATTAATACCTTGAGGGAATGTCCACAATTTCGGCAGAGGACAAAGATCGAGTCGTCTAATTTCCGGTAGCGCGTGGAGAGGGTTACTGAGGATAGTCCATGAAGGCGACCCTTCGGATGGGGTGTCGAGCCGCGCTCGAAATCGATTAAACTACTCAATCCAGCCCATCGGCCCATTGCACATATTTTAAACACACTATGTAGATATTTTCTCCTCAGGAACACAATCACATTTTCCCACAGGAATAGCAACGCCGAGGCTCTCCGTATCTAGATCCGGAATTTGATTTCCAGCACATGAAATAATTATTAATCACCATATGCACAAATCTAAAGGGGTTGGAACTGTGTGTTTGTGTGTGTGTGAGCTGGTTTAACAAGTGGAGGCGGTGCGGTGTGCGCTGGAGGATTTTTAGCGCGGCTTCACTTTACTCACTCACGACGAGAATAATTTTTGGAGGTGTACACGTATGTGTGCGTGTCAACGAACGGCTTGACTTTGACTGGACGAAGAGCGGCGAGTGTTCATCCCTTGTAATGGGATCTGCTGGGAGCGGGGAGCGAAGGAATTTGACTCTGCGTTGGAGCATATTTTTCTTACCTGTCTGTGTGCAGAGGCTATCTCTCTCTCTCTCTCACACGCACACACACACACATTCTCAGAGACGCAATCATCTCCCTGACTACATAGTAGGATGAGTATACCTACTATAGATTTCCAAGTCACCTTGACCATGACGGTAACTTGAGGTGTTTTGTACTCTCTCCACTTGTGGTGAGTAGGAGAGTGGAGGAATTCCTACCTGTTCCTCCGTATCCGCGTGCAGGGAGGATAAAAAGAATTGCTATGTGGAGTTGCTTGCGGGGTGAGGGATGCATTTCAGCTCGAGAGCGCTATTTATTCTGCTGAGTGAGATCCGCTTGTGAGCCTTCAGGGTGAGGTTGACTGCGTAGCACTTACAAAGTTCTAGTCTGGAATCTCATTGAATTTCTCATCATTCGGCTTATTTGCACGGGATCCCCACACTGGCTGCTGGAACTATTTAGTCCAGTGGAAGTGCAAAGCCGGCAATAGTAATCTCTTTGATGTCCATTTCCGTGTGCATACATAGAGAAAGACAAAGGAGTAAGAACGAGGGAGCATAATTACAGGGAAAGACATTTAAGGCTTACTGACTGCCAAGAGATATAAGTTGTGGCGCCTAAGGATAACAAATTCCTGAAGGAATGATAGCGATACTGTTATTTTCATTGTGAATGAGCGAGAGCTCTTCTAATAATTGTTGCACCCTTTGTTTTCAAACAAACTTTGGTATTGATAGCTGCAATTTGAGGGAAGAGGAAGATGCTATAAAAATTTAAGTTCTATTAGGGGGAAGCCGGTACTGTAATGTCAGGCATAGTTCCGTTTCTTTCATGCCGGGGATGAAAGTTGTCAACATGCAATCAAGCAATGGACGACAGAAAATTAACCAAGCCGTGCGACATGAGACACATCGTTTTCACCCAGGTTAATTACGTATTCTTAGTACGACACTAAAACTAAAGGGAACGTTTTGAGGCAGTTTGTATGCCTTAGAAGGGTAGATGCACTTTTGCAATAATATGCGTGGCAAAGTGGGTAGAAATTCTAGTTACTCAAGTGCAGTTGAAAAACTGAGTGAAATGAGTTTGTTCATAAGTATATAGTGAAAGGTCATGAGTGAATGGTGCGAATGGTCCCAAAGTGTTTTCACTTTGAAGTGTAGGACCATGTACATTATATCTAATGTAGTAGCATTATACAATAAAAAACAGTTTAATACACACATATCGTCTCAATAGACTGTAATAATATGATGGCTGGGTACATGTTATCATAATAAATTCTCACCTGCACGTAAGATCATTGGGTAGACCTGGCGGTAATCTCAAGTCACCGACATAGAGGGAGCAAAATTTTGGCAAAATTCCACGCGTTCCAAGGGGGTGCGGAGAAGGGAGGTAAAAGTTCCAATATCAACTTAATTTTGCCCTCCGTTACGGTGTTACTTTAAGCTCCATTGAGCTGAAAATTGAGTATAGAGGCATAGGGCCGAAAAATAATGAGAAATTTTTCACAGAATTTAGAAATTCCCATGAACAAAAAAATTATAATATATAAACGTTGGGTTTTCTGGTTTGGACTTTGATATAAAATAAGATCACCAAAAACCAACGGATTCAATCGTAACTTTGTAAGTGGATAGCCTACATTAGAAGTCCCAGTCTACATGGGACACTTAGCCCTAGGTCACCTACTACTTCTACATATATTTGTGACTACTTCAGGTTTTAGTGATAATATTTTTTATTCATTTTCTATAAAATGAAATTAAAAAAGATCATAGAGCTTATCCCGAGTAAGGGAGGAGTAAGTATTATTTTTAAAACGCAGCGAATGCAACATTTCAAACACAAACTGGCCACTGCTTTGTTCCGGTCAATTCACTCCCGTATAAATAATAAAAGACACATTTAATTTTATTTTTCAGTTGGTCGCAACGTAGATTAGCATTTTAGAGGCCATTCTTGTAGCGTGGCGTTTTTTATGCCTTACACCAAATGTAATTTATACTTTTAATTTATTACCAACCGAATACTGTATCATTCAATATTTTAAGGTAAATAAATGCATTTATTAGGTTGATCGAAATTCTCTGTCGTACCGATACCATTCTTCACGAATAGTTTAGAAAAAGGGAAAACAAAGACGTCAACAAGTCAAAATTTTACCATTTTTAGCTGAAAGAGAAGGCATTTCGAACGTCAAGCATTTTGCAAGTGATTGCAAGCAGTTTTACCTAAGAACTAGTTTTATTAACACAGCGGAATTTGGATCGAGGGCTACGTCGGCACAAAAAATTAGCGAGCTACACAGATTTTGACGTACAGTGTTCCTAATCGAAACGAAAAGGTTTCGATTCCTGTTACGATTACAATGGCTAGGTTTCAATTATGACTACTATTACGATTATCTAGATTACCGGCATTTCGATTAAGATTATGATTCCTAAATTTTAGCGAATTACCAATTATGATTGTAATTCTCATCCCTGATTTTGAGGAGTAAATTTCGCAAGGTATGATAGTAAATACTGGCCCTAGGTACCTTCCACCTACTGCTAAATAGAGATGATTCCCAGTTTCATTGTTCAAAGTAGCGGTGGGCTTGGGGAAATAAGTACCTTTGTGGTGCGCAAAGTAAGGCTTATTCAATGCCTACATTTACACTAGAGTTTTGGAGATTCGGATCCACACATCCTGCGGGGAATTGAATCACCGAATTATCCTTTTCAAAGCTACGGCAATCTAGTTCAAGTATAACGATTCAAAGTGGCGCAGCGTTGCCATACGACAAGGTGTCATATTATTGACGTGTTTTATTGTTGCGGTCAACGCTAAGAAATTCAAAATAGAGAATGGAAATGACTTGATACTTGAACTAACAAAACAGAAACAGCGGAGAATGGAAATAGACTTGACTTGAACTAAGAAAAGAAAAGTATATTTATCGCGTTATTATCTGCGTAACTTAAGTATTTTCATTTTCATGGATTTTTTATTATGATAAATTAATAAAGAAATCCAAATTATAAATATAGAATATTAGAATTAGGGCTTCAACAAACATTTCATTCATTACATCAACAAAAGTAAAAACCGAGTAACAATTGGAGGATTGGCAGACATTTTGACTCCATTACCGTCAAGCTAGTATAACTGCTCTATAATTTTATACGATTACTTTTTCAGCTAAAATGCTTCCCCGTTGCAGTCTGTATTTCGTAATAATATTCTATTAAAAATGTAAATGTGGCTAGCCGCTGCCCTCCCCCATACTTTTACATGGCATCCATAGCATCACTAGCTGGAAGCCTGGACTCAAGGGTGTCGCTCCAATTCGAACAAGAGCCTGGACTGAGAAGTGTATAAAATAAGTTGCTAAAACTCCACGTATTTTTCACAATAACCTGTACCCTTGTTTCCAGGCAGTGGGCGGGTCAGAGGATGTTATATTTATTGGAAAGCCCCTTGAGAGGCCAGAGTCCCCACTGTATCCAGAAGTGAGTAAAAAGTACTGCACGATCATTTCGCTTTACGTTTCACGTAGCTGACCAACTTTCCAGTATTAATCTGGCCCTATCTTTTCCAGTATGAATCACGACACTCTAGTTCTTCGTCCGAGATCCATGCGACCGGAGGGCGGTTGAAAGAACGGTGGTCCAGTAAACTGGACTTTATCATGTCCTCCCTCGCCATGTCCATCGGGCTCGGAAACGTATGGCGCTTCCCATTTGCCGTCTATGAGAACGGCGGTGGAGCGTTTCTAGTCCCATATTTCATTCTCCTCTTTGCCATTGCCAAGCCTATCAGCGTCGTTGACCTTTCCATCGGTCAATTTTCGGGGAAGGGTCCATTTGCTGTGTGGGACGTTGTTCCTATCCTGCGAGGTAGAATTTCATGACGAAACTTTCCCGATGAATGAAGTGGATTTTGACTGAGTCGTCCTAATAATTAACTTTGAGGGCTTGGAGTTACCACCATAATCATTGCGGGAACTACGCTAACGTACGTGAGTACGATTTTTGGCCTTCTGTGTCGCCTACCTCTTTCGCGGCTTTGAAAACAAACTTCCATGGATCGAGTGCAACACGGACCTGTACGTGAAGCGGAAGTTCATCGAAAACTTGACCTGCTCCTCCGCAAGCCCTGGGGAGTTCTACTCCACGTCGGATGAGAATAGCACTGAGTACTACAAGTCAAACGCGGAGTTGTATTTCCAGTAAATACAAAAAAATACTATCTCCTTAGTCAAGAAATTATTACCTTTGTCCCGCGCTTCCAAATACTAGGTACGCCATTGTGAAACAAGTAGAGGAAATCGATGAGGGTATTGGAACTCCGGACGGTCAGCTAGCATCTTGTACGTGAAGCGGAAGTTCATCGAAAACTTGACCTGCTCCTCCGCAAGCCCTGGGGAGTTCTACTCCACGTCGGATGAGAATAGCACTGAGTACTACAAGTCAAACGCCGAGTTGTATTTCCAGTAAATGCAAAAATATATTATGTCCTTAGTCACGAAATCATTACCTTTGTCCCGCACTTCCAAATACCAGGTACGCCATTGTGAAACAAGTAGAGGAAATCGATGAGGGTATTGGAACTCCGGACGGTCAGCTAGCAATATGTCTGCTCGTCGTCTGGATCCTCATCTTCTCGTCCTTCATTTGCGGCCCGAAGAGTACGGGGAAGGTGGCATACTTCACTGCCATTTTCCCCTTCATTGTCCTCCTCGTTTTCATGGGTCGAGCTCTGTCTTTGAAAGGAGCCTCTGCAGGGATAAAGTATTTCTTCACACCGGACTGGCGGGCTATCTTAACGTTCAGGGTGCCTCTTCCCACTGATTCAGCTTAGTTTACAATTTTGAATTTTGGGAGGGACTTTTAGTGACGGATATTTGCAATGCACAACGTAGGTTTGGAGGAATGCCCTTCAGCCAGGCATTTTTCTCCTTGGCAGTTGGCTACGGTACCATGAGCTATGGTTCCTTCAATCCCTTCCGGCAGGGAATCAAAAGGTGAGTAAGGCTACTCTGCGTAGAAAATCTATTACCCGCATTACACTCGTTCTTCTGCCCGTACTCCAGTGAAGCCATTTTAGTTGGGGTTACGGACGGAGCCACCTGCGTCATAGCTGGAGTAACTGCTTTCGCCATCCTGGGAGAACTTTCCCATCGACAAGGACTGGGCATCGACGAGATCGCTCAGAGTGATCTATGGACTGGCCTTTGTGACCTACCCCGAAGTCCTCGCTTATTTTGGCCCCACTCCGTGGCCCCAGATATTTTCCATCATTTTCTTCGGAATGCTACTGTCCCTGGGCATAGGCCACTCGGCGGGGTACTTCCATCCAATCATGTCCACGGTTTACTATGTATTTCCCTGGACCGCGAGGACGCGCTGGCAGGAAAGTTTGCACGACGGGATTCGTCTGCTGCCTGGGATTTCTATCTGGACTGGTGTACACTGCTCCGGTATGGGCGTAGCATGGACCATGCAAACTTATAAGGCCTTAGAAATACAATCTGATTTATAGTGGCACATCTGCGGGGATCCGCATAGGGTGGGTTATTCTTAATACACCTAATGGATCATTTCATCACGGGCATCGTGGTGTACTCTGCCATTTTAATGGAGCTCGTTGGACTCTTCTGGGTTTACGGAGTGAGGAATTATGTGCACGACATGGAGTTTATGCTGGAGACGAAATTCTCCAGGGTTTACAAGTGGTGGTGCTACTTTGTTCCCATTTTCATGGTCATCGTCACCTTTTGCACGCTCCTGGACTTTGAAGAACCCGTAGTTCATCTGAATCACCGCCCGGTGGAGCTACCCCTGGAGATTTTACGTAATGAAATCATTATTAACATGTGGAGATTTGGGCTTGTTAAGGGTAAAAATATGTGCACACCGTTCATACACAAAAGTTGCAAATTTTCAAAAATCTGAAACAGGGGATTCAGATCCGACAAAAACGGGGGTTGATCCTATTTTTGTATTCAGTCAGAATTTGGATGGAGTTAGTTTACAAATTGTGAAAGTGGTGTATTTATGTTAATTCGAATAAGCAAAACTTCGCAAATATAAGCTGTGTATAAGTGGTCCTTCGATGATGCTAAAAATCATTGTTCCGCTACTTTAAAGGACTCGGGTACTTGCTAGCATTCGTTGCCCTCGGAGCCATTCCCGTTGGAGCCGTCATTGTTTGTTGTACCCGTAAGACTGGAAGTTGCGGCAAGGTAGGACAACTTCTGCCTAATATTCCCACCTTCAAAAAGTGCTGTCGTATATCCTTTCACTTTTACAACAGAAATATATGGCATCAATCAACCCGAACAAACGCTGGGTTCCGGCCGATCCGAATGTGAGAGCGGAGTGGGAGACGTTCAAAAAGTCTTTCCTAAATCGTAGAAAAGGATGTGATGAGCCCCATGGGTACAAAGTGTTTATTGGAAAGCTGAACAGGAGGAAGAACAATAAATGGCTGACGGACACAAGTATAGGAACTGAGTCAGTGGAAGGCAGGGACGGGACAGAGATGCAGACTTGGGCACACGGGGAAGTTCCGGGTCAGCAGATACTGAACATTCACATAAGCACGATAAATCAGACTAATGGCCCACGACAGACTGGACTGGTGTCCTCACAATCTAGGTTGGAGGAACCTTCAGTGTGACTGTTATTTACCTGGATTATGGATTCAATTAATTCCTCATGGTAACCCTTAAACGAAAAGGGAATGTTGGAACAAATGATATTTCCTACTCCGCTAGCATAATAAACTGATCTAGCGCGGTTGACGGCTTGTATTTTTCAAAGCGAATGTAAAATCATGATTTCGGTATCTCTGAATTATTTTGAGTTCCTGTTCTTAACCAAAAGTTCTATGCTGATCTGCAGGGTCAGATGCTATCTTCGAATATCTTAGGCATGTTTCTGATCCGTGTTGTGGTGCTTTTTTACTGGAAAATGTTGAGTATTATTTTCAAAGGAAGTATTTAGCTATTTCAGAAGTTGTGCACATGTGCAACATGCATGGATTCAATACACTAGAAAATATCCCACGTCCAATCCAGGGCTTCAGTTCAATTTAGAACTGAGTGGCAGTTTTTGGTAAGGCACGGCATTACTAAGCGATATCGGTATCCTCAAAATAGCCAATCATTATTGGAAGCACATCCCTCAAACCCAGCTTTTAGTAGAAACAATTTTTTTTCGAACGAAAAGATCCATGGTCCAGATTTTAGCATTTAAACATGTGGATATCATGGGGCAAAACAATTAAAACAGACACATTATTGGACCTCTAATTTCATGTGGATCATATATTCGATACGATATTTACCGATAAGAGATCTTCCCAAGGGCAATAGGAAGACACACAAATAATTTAAGGTATCCATCGCAGCTATCACATACCTTCCTGCTCATATGTGCCATGAGTGAAGAATACTTTCAAGATGATGACAAGTCAACATATATGTTAGCATATTGTCGCATCAAAATTTCATTTCAGCATCCGCACCTTACTCATTAGAAATTTCGGTGCTGTG
>WJFA01002969.1:0-14190 GCA_009870155.1 Pseudobourletiella spinata | reverse complement strand
GTCGTCCCGCCTTACTCTCTCTCTCTCTCTCTCTCTATTGTATCCCTTCAAATCTTTGAACTCGTCTTTTCCAGTCACCCACTAAATTATTTGTGTCAATTTCTACTTTTCCGTCATCAGCAGCGTAGACTACAGAATCAGTATCCATGTACAAAAGGCGATGAGATAACTTATTCAGTGCTTCATAGAGTCTTTGTCTTGTCACTTGGCGCAGTACAAGCTGCAATTTCAACATTAGTCCATGTTGGATCATCCATGAACTCGTCTTTTCGCTTATATTCTATTCTCACCATATCAGACAGGAAAGGGTGGATCAGTTTGAGTAGGGACCGAGTCCTTCCAGAGGAGGTTGAGCATTGTAATAGCTGATTCGTCGCGTTTACACCACTAACCACTACTAGTGGAGCCGGAAGTGCAGGGTGGGTTGAGGGAGTGAAGGGGCGGCTCCGCGTTTGCTAGCCTATTTCCATTATTGGGGGCATGGTGTTGAGGGCGTTTGGATGGGCCATTTCATATCCATAACTTTTCCCACGAACATCCCATTATCTCCGGCCTAACGGCATGCCTTAAGATGCCGTGAAAACACACCCTTTAGTCCCCTATATATACACTTCACACTTCACAGAAGGCTGTGGGGGCGGGGGGTGGTTCATAAGTGGCCCTGTACAGTTTTCAGCTGTTTGGACAGCATTGGAAAGGGTAAACCCCCACCTTTGTACTGAACATTATGTATTCCAACCCTCCACCTCGTTATCCCGTTATACGGCGCTTCCACGTTAACGTGCCCAGAATGTAGGGACTTGATAATGATATGTGACTATTAGTAATAGCGATACTCATAATTATAGCATATTACCCGGCTCGAGGTACCCTTCAGATACTGAAGCGAGAAGGAATGAGTGTGTTTCCTCGCTCCGGATGTACAGTGCTGAAGCGCCCGTTACCATGGTTGCTACTGCTGCAATCTATTTGCGAAGGATGATTGCTGACATGTTATGGAATATGATGGATATTTGCACTATTGTGACTATGTATTGGAGAAGCGAGGCGGTGAGAAATCCATCACTCTTATTCTGGGTTTCCTATCATTAACAGCTTGTTCTGCACCTCTCTCACTACCAGCCTGAGGTTTTTCCGTGGAAAATTGAGTGGGTAATTGAGAATAAAGTTCTCCACTAGGAAAAAATTAGGAGGCTATTCCTTCTTTGGGTCACGTCGCCTCATTAGTAACGGAGAGAAAAAAGCCATTCTATTTCGTTACAGCACTTTTTCGGCTTGGATTTCGTTTGTTAACATAATTTTCCCAGCTGTTGTCCCGTGTCCCTTTACAGATTTTATCATGGGGTTGTCAGAGGGAGGGACTGGGACAAGTTTCCAGGATGGATGAGAGTTTCGTGGGACATGAAAGGGAGGGCATTGAGATTAGTTTGGTCGTCGTCGGAGTAGTAGTAATATGGCAATCTCATGGTTACGTGAGGGAAATGGGCTGAGAATGGGGTCCCGTCCGAGGCACTTTCCATCACTGCACTGCTCGCTCGCTCCCTCGCCGCCACACCACCGCAAGCCCGCCCCCCACTCACCGACCCCCTCCGGAAGTGCGTAAGGTAGTAATTTAGTAGTGCCCGTCACAGAAGGTGGAATATGGGGAATGGCACGACACTAAGGCAGGAGTATGTGTGGGTTTGTGTGTGTGTGTGTGCGTGTGTTTCTGCGGTGGGGGAAGTTGGGATGATATTTCATTCCGTTTGAATTTGAACCAGTGAGTCACTTGACCTAGTAAGGCACCTCTCCATGTAGCCTGTTTGTGTGTGTGTGTGTTGGGTGGAGGATCCGGCACTCGGAGTGCAGGGGTCTACCATGGCAATGGCGGGCAAAAATGGCTACTTGTATCCCGAAAATCGTGCTTTTTACAGCATATCAAAAATCTGTTTTGTATTACATTCGTAGCTACGCCTGAGCTTGAGTGGGAATACTCGGATTGGAGGACGGCGGAGACGTTGGAGGCTGTAGGCTCTCCGTCCCGCGTCCACACAAGTACGAAAGTTAGGCGTGGGGAAGAGCCCGGGACTCCTGAGATCGTGTGCGAAATCTACGGAACCGTACTGCATCGTAAAGTTATTGTAGTTATTTAACCCTTTTAGCTTTGAGACTCACTTCCCTTGTGGGACATAAAGGTTTTTTTTGGGGCAGGGGGAACGAGACGGACTGTTCACCTCGGATCCCTCCCTTATCTCATCGTCAGAGCATTTAAGGCAGATCCAAACCATTTCCCATGTGTGGAGCTCCTCATCCATAAATATTATTACCTACTACTGGGAAAGTGGTGGTGGTGTGAGATGTCCGGGAGCAGTGCAGGCTCCTCTGTTGTGACTCTACCGAAGAAACTCCCAAAGTTCTGTTCGCCGCAGCAGTACAAAGAGCACATCCGCACTATCCTAGACTATATCCCATGTTAAACCCCCAAAGGATCTCTTCAAGTTTCTCAAAAGTTGAGCACATATTCTCTTCTCCACTTGGCCGAACCCCCACTATCCTCTTAATACATTGTCGTACATCCATTTCATTCGTAATGCCTCTACTTACTCTGACTACAATTTATACTTTGAGCAATTCCCATTCATTCCCGAGCTAAGTATGATGATGATCCCTCTTCGGGATATGTCAAATCCTATTATGTCACGGGCAAGGGGAATGGGATGCCCGAGGTGGGCCCGAACTTGTCTCGTGATACTGCTGGGGTGGTGGAGTACCGAGGAGCCAACCGGAGTTTGGTCTCCTCACTTTCTTCCGTCTTTGGGACCGCTTTTGCGGGCCACTGTGGCCTGTGGGTGCGTTGTGACGGATCGGGATCCAGCTCATTCCACATGCAAAATGGCGGCCTCTACGACCAGGACTTCACTCCTAATGTCAATGATGTCAATCAGTCACGCAGCGGCCCAACATCTAAGGACCAGCCGGTCTAGAGTGGAAGACAGACGGATTCAAGGCAGTGAAGTGGGTGCGTGAAGTGGTTGTTGGAATGAGCATCGCGCAACCACCATAAAATAGTTTGAAAATTATATTATGTATTATATATGATAGATAGAATATTAATATTAACATCAATGATAATAGTAATAGCCTAATAAAAACTGTTCAGTAGAAATGGGAGAAAGCTGACAAGGGGACCGTTTTACATGTCTCCAGCATTCAAATCAATGATTATGCGCTGTCAGGAGGTCATCCAAGACTGTTATAAAGACCAAAATCCTAGAAGGTGCGTAAATTCAAATTTGGCCGAGTCGCAAGACCAAAAAGTTTGAACCACTTTCCGAGTTGATAAATAAAATCACACATTTTCATCAGGTCCAGTACTTTACACGTGTTAATGTACGGATGCTTCCGCGAAATGCAAAACTGGAAAATCCTTGGGATTTAACATGTGATTTTTTATTCAGCACGCACTTTCCCCCTTTGGACCTAGTGCAGTGGTAACAACTTTGAGGGCTTACGACTCGTATCGGATTTAGGGGTTAACATTTATTATATATATGCGTAATCGTGGATATATTCCCGATCACCAATTCTCATTGGTTTGTGCGCTCATGACATGTGACAAAGTGCCGCCCTTGTGGGTGAAATAAGATTATGGATCAAACATCATCATACTTTTTCTCCTTCTTCACTTGGATCTTCTTTTTGAAAACTCTGCGGACGCGGAGGAGGAGGAAGGCCGCCTTGTCGATCGTCAGCGGTTTCTCCTCCTTTGTCGGACTCTCCATAATATTGGGTCTCAGTCTCTGTATTTGTTCAGATGAGGATGAAGATGATGATTTGTATGTAATATTATCACTGTATCATTACGTGTTACTCCGCTCAGTGTAAAAAATAGCTTTGGCTTCCTCTTCGAAGATCATGGGCAGGTTTGTTGCTGTTGCGGGTCACGGAGAAGTACTACCATGCCCACCTTGCTGACGTGGATGGAGTAGCTTGGAATCTGGGTTTAATTCCATCACTTTCACCACTTTCACCACCATTGACTCCCTGCTTCCTGCTACCAATCCTGGGAAATCCTTCAGAGCTCATCCCACTTATCCCAGTCTGTTGTTGAGATTGGGAGAATTTATCCTGACTAGTATGACGATTATAATTGTTTTTTTTTGTTTTTATTATTATTGTTACGATCATTTCTCTTCATTTCCCACCCTATCCTTCACTTCTTCTCAGACTCCTGATGATGATGGTGATGATGATGATACCCTGGTGAAAGTCTTGATTACTTTCAATCTCTCTGTATCACAGGTCCACCATGAGGTGTTGTGACTTCTACAGAGGAGCCTGCCATCATCATCATCCCTTGGGGGAAGAAGGGCTGAGTAAAATACGCGAGGATTCCCACCACCGATGACCCTCTGCATCAGATTATTCTGTACAGTAGCTCGTAATGTACGTTTGGATGGACTTTCATTATTGGTAGATTTCTACACTTTTATACGCCACTTCCAACACCCAAGTATTTCCCATGTTGAAGGGGGGCAGGCTGTAGGCTTGGGATCACTGCGAGGGCCCTCCCCTCACTCTGTCACCACCAGTTGACTTCCCTTCCCTCCAGTCACCCTCTGGCCGTCCCTTCGGCTCTTCAAAGGAACGTAATAGTAATAATGCCTCATAGCCCTTGTCCCTTCGCACTACTTCCAACAGTCTCAGAGGACAAGCTCGGGACGGAGCGTCTCATGCCCTCGGCGACATGTCCCTTTGAGTGGCGTCCCTTGAGGAGCTCTAAAAGGAGCCGTCGTAGTCCATGATCCCACAGATCATCCCAGTTCACTATCAGCCAGCCATTCTCACCCGTCATCCAGACGACCACTCTCAAAGTTTCCACCACTAAAAGCTATGAGACTGACTCTCCCGTCCGCACTGCTGTATGCCCACCATTATTGGAAAGGGAGCTCCACTGTGTCCTTCAGGATCTGTCCTAACGCTCGTGGGACTGTGGTCAAAGGGGAAGATTGACTCCTCCAATCCCTAACAACACATCCCCCCACACAGAGTGAGTCCGTGATGATGGAATTCCTGCGGGAAACTCGTAGGGGAAGTGTACTTTCCCCACTACTATGAGCCACAGTGAGCCGAGGGCTGGGGCAGGTGAAAATTTTTATGGGAGAAAGTTACTTTCACCAGAATATTATACTTACTCCTTATCCCTCACACCACCACTACCATGCCCCAAGTCCTACAAATATAATGGACTGAAGACATCCTTTAGGGCTGGGATTAGATCAACTCTATCCGCCCCTCTTCACTCACTCTCTCCACACTTTCACTCAAACTTTCTTTTGTTTGGAGCCACGCGCAGAGATTGATTGGGGAAAAGCAGGAGGAGGAGGAGGAGGAGGAGGAAGAAAACTGGGGAAGGAAATGAAATGAATTCAGTGGGGAAGGAATGAATGACACGGGGAAATAAATACGGGACGGCGGAGTTCCGTCCCGGATGGAACAAGAATGTGTCGTATCGGCTGTAGTTGGAGAAGAAATAGTAGTTGTAGTAGTTTGTAGAAAAGCTGAAGTAGAGAAATAGTCGGCAGCACTCCCCCACTACGGCTCTGTTCCCAACCACAGGCTGCTCCGCACTGGTGAGTTTGGGACAGTTTCCTGGGTAGAAAGAGAGGTTCTGGGTCATTTGGGGAATATGTATGAATACAAGTGTGTGTGTGCGTGTGTATGTGTGAGTGCTTGTGTGTGTGTTTGTACGGATGAGTGTACGGACGGAGCTAGCCTCCTCCTCTCCTTCCTTCCCCTCTCTGGCTCCGTTCCCTCTCCTTCCAGTAGTAGTCCGCCTGTCTGGCATCATGATGAGTGGGATTGGGAGCCGTTCGGCTTCTGTGGAGAGTAAACCACGGAGACGGGAAAGGAGGAGGAGGAGGAGGAGAAGGCTATGCTCCAGTACTGGTTCCTGCAAGAGGTTGGTTCCTTCTTCGTCCTCGTGAAAGTTTCCCGAGCCGGTTCCTCCTCGAAGACAAGCCCAAACTTTGCACACACAGGCACATATGCACACTTTCTCCCTCACACACACACAAACACACACACACACTGTCTCTCATACAAACACACACGCAAACACCTACAGACGCAGTACCTTTAACACATACGCACATACTATCTCTTACGCACCCTGTCTCACACACACCAACACGTACGCACTCGCTTTCACTCACACATATACCAAAACATGCACATGATTTCTCTCAAACCTATGAAAACTCATGCACGCGCTTTCACTCACACATGTACCAAAACATGCACATGCTTTCTCTCAAACCTATGAAAACTCATGCACAAGCTTTCACTCACAGTTATGAAAACTCATGCAATCGCTTTCACTCACACATATAAAAGCTCATGCTTATGCTTTCAATAAGACGTACTGAAAAAGATGCAGACGCTTTCACTCACATTTATGAAAACTCATGCACTCGCTTTCACTCACACAAATAACAGCTCACGCACATACTTTCAATAAGACGTACTGAAAAACATGGACACGCTTTCACTCACACATACGCAAAAACATGCACACTATCACTCACGCATGCAAAAAAACATGCACACTTCCGCTCACATATACAAAAAAACATGCACACATTTTCACTTCAAACTACATAAAAACATGCGCACTTTTACTCACACATATGAAAGCTCATGTACACGCTTTCACTCACACTCACATGCACACCTTCCCTTCCACAAATACACACACACATACACATCTGCTCCCAATTAAACACCCGAGCACACATACTTTCCAACTCATTGCCACATGCACACACTTTCTCCCTCACACACAAGCGCTCGAGAAAACGCATGCATGAACTGACACTTTCTTCCCCCACATGCCTTCATGCATAAGCGGATACATATATACTCATACTCACACTTTCTTCCACAGTCCACTCTACGGAGCTGGACGGCTCGTAGTGGCGGCAGCAGCAGCAGTCCATCTCCTTCTTTTCCTTCCGTGTACCTCCATCTCCTTCCCGGAGAAATTGTCTTATTCCAAGAAGGAAAAGAGCAGTTAGTGACGTAGAGAAGGAGTTGGAGGGGAAAGTAGAGATCCGACTTTCCCCTCATGCCCCCGTGCCCTCCGCCTCTCTCTCTCTCTCTCTTTCTCTCTTTCCTTTTTGAGAGTCTTGAGTTGGAGGAGAAAGTAAAAGAAAGAAAGAGAGAAAGGGGAACTGTACTACTACTACTACTACGTCTTTGAGAATGTAGGAACAGAACATTAAGTTTCTCCCATGGTTTTTCCTACCTACGGAATAGGTAGTAGATAGGTAGGCCCCTTCCCCCCAAACTCGCATTTGAGAGGGGTATTAACAGGGACGCACACGGACAGGCACGGAGAGACAGAGGAACGGGAATTCCCAAAACCCTCTGTACTTCTTCCTCCACACACGGACGATTTCCCTCAATGGAATCCTTTCCTATCTCTCGTCCCCCCCCTCTCTCTCCCCATATATCGGCGGCTGGATGGTTTCCACCTTGTGAACTCCATCGTCCCTCCATAGTCATCATCATCGTCTCCTCCTTTCTCCCACGAGTTTCTTCTTCCTCTTCTTCTTTTGAGACTGTGGAAAACACGGACGGAATCCTTAACGATCCCCCCTCCCGCTCTTCCCATGAATTACCTACTTACTCTCTCCCACAGTTTCAAACTATCCCACAACTCTTCTTTATCTCTTCTCTACCCCTTACTCTGTCTCCTCACATCTGTATCTTCTATTCTCCCACAATTATCATCCATCGGGGCGGGACTATCAAAATATTTCCAGGAGGAGGAGGAAGAAGATGATGAAGATGAGGCCTAGGCGATCCCCTGAGGCATATAAGGATCGGATGTGAGATATTACAAATGTATAGTGGATTTTGAAGAAAAATCCGAGGGATTCAAGGGAGTGGGATTGGATTGCATAGGTGGGACGGACCCTCCGCCCCCACTCCACAATCACATTAATCAACTAATCCGCCAAAATATTTTGTATTTGAGGCTGGAAAAAGGGCTTCCAACTCCCCATCCCTGTAGCATAGCATTCCTATGTGATGTGTATCTTGTGACGTACCACACCTCACAATGCGGTGAAGACAAGTAGCATTCCATGTACTAACGTGAGTTCTGTTGCGACGGTGATGCGAGATATCATAAAAGACGGTGCTGCGTCGGGATACCTAACTCGAGTTGGTCATTGTGGCGTGAATTCAAGGCTGTGTGTAGGGATGCGCGGGGGATTTACTAACATGAAAGGGGCTGTACTATCTAAATATAATAAACATATGAAAGTTCAGGGGGCAAATCGAATAGGTATAGAAAGGGCTTGGGGGAAAGATGGGGGCACTCGCATTGGAACCGTTAGTTGCAGAAACCGTTAACTTGCTCACGTAAAGAAGTAACCACTCATCGGCGGTTAATTCCTTCTCTTGACACCAGAAATTTATGAACTTTGGAAGTCATCAATTATGAAATGATCCCCATGAAAATAACTTTTCCAGAGCGATAAAAACTACTTCAATAAGGACCAAAACGGTATGTTCGTGGGATGAATTGATACTGAGGATATGATTTAACAATAAAGTCAATAAGCTATGAGATATAAACAGCTGAGGGAAATTTAATGTTTGCTGAATAGAGATAGTTCAAATTTGAGTTAAATTACTAGAATGCCTGCCTAGCTTGAGCTTCAAGAACCGAATCTGTTGAGAATCTTACTCCAAATCAAGACGTCGGCCTCCTAGGAGGTCACCGTATGTCGGTCGTCTCTTATTTCTTATAAATCGCTTTCCATTCTCAATTCATTTCAATCTCAATTTTCAAATCTCAATCTCAATTTTCAAATCTCAATCTCAATTTTCAAATCTCAATTTCAATTTTCAAATCTCAATCGCAATTTTCAAATCTTGACGTTTTCATCCAAATTTAACAAAAATTACGAGATTTGAATATTTCACGAAGCTGAAATTCTGAGAATGAATTTTCTGACAAGGGTGATGAATGAGAAATGCTTATCAGAAGTGAATCTAGTAGAATACAGGTTTGGAGGACAGGAAATTCTTGCAAATATCTCGGCGCACTTAGCCTGATGCGTTGAGAGCAAAATGTTCATGAAAAATACGGAATACTGAAGAACGATGCGTCACCATGTAGCAGACATCCATCTCGCTATAATTCATCATGGACCACGTGGTCAGGGCCTACCAAGTCGAGTCCAGGGCGAGATAGCAAAAGGCCTGGCTCTCTCCTCTGTTTACGACGAACGGAAGGCGCTTGGGGACTGCTCGGCGAAGGAATTCTCTACAAAGTATGAGGCCCTATCATCCCTGTGATAACGTCTCATGCCGGAGGAGTAGATAAGGAAATTGTCACATCTTGTGCTATCTCTTCCTGTCAACACAATCTAAATTGTCACGTACCTAGTTTCAAGCAGTGCATTGTAGTGGAAACGGCCCGTCTAACAAGGAATTTATTATAATTCATCATCACACATATAAACGAACTTGAGCAAGATGTTATGAGCTCCCAAATCAACGAATAATTCAGCGTTGCACCTCTTACAATATGTCAGAATGAGTTGTTCCTCCAACACCAAAATGTACATCGTATGAGATTCCGCAGAAATAGTAGGTGCAAGGACGACCATGTCCATGGACGGTCATTTCTACGGGAATCTACTACGCATTTAAGTGACAAGAGCGCAATTAATCATGGTCGGTGCGATCCAAATCTGGGTTCACACCACCATGTTTCCAACTAGCGGTTACATCGTTCTCCAGGGTAAACTATTCTGAAGTCCCTAAGCCCACCACCATGCAAAACACGTCAGAGGAGAGCCAAAAAACCAAGAATTTTCCGAAGGGCTTTCAAATTTTGATTTGACATTTGACCTCAGGTCAAAGCTGGAGGTCAGACATTAAAATTTTTGCACATTAAACGGCACTGCTAGCCGCATCGCTATGTTTCTGACTGCAGTCCCTTTCCTCACGACTGTCTGCTTCACCTGGGGTCAAACACTTAGGTCAAAGGTAAAGAATTTTGCTCCAATCCTGTTTTGCGCTTCCCAGCCTCAACTTTATAACAACTTAAAATGCAATACATCAATCATATCATCAAATTGAGTTCCATTGGGCATAATTTTAATAAAAATTAAAATTTATATCCAATTGTCAAGTATTTTCAAAAAAACCGGATTGAGATGCTTCCTAATAGACCAAGTCCTCATACTTTTATCACGGAAGTGTGAGCCGGTCACCCTTCCCGTGGGATACGATATGATGTGGGCCCGCCTCCCTCGCCCAGCCCACACTCATGAATATGCATTGCAGAGGCTCCGAGGTAGACAAGTGAACCGAGGTGGGAGTCGTTTGCATCACTGCCCAGCATTACTTGTAATTATCCGAGTGTCATCATCCTAATATTCTTTTCCCTCGAACAGAAGAGCCGTAATGAGGGGCATAGCCCCTCCCTCCCCGCCCGGTTTACCCAAAAACTCCTCCTTGCCCCTTTGCATATGTTGCAGTAGGAGGAGGAGGTGGAGGAGGAAGAATGAGAGATGTTCTCCATCGCAATTGTCTCAGCTTGCGCCAGAGCCCTCCTACCCTGCATTAGCCGGATGAGCGACGAGGACAAATTTATGGAGAGTCTCTAAGCTTCACCGAGCCTCATGGACGGAGAAGAAAGGGAAAAGGACGAGCTCGGTCATTTGCGAGCAGTGCACACTTCCCCGACGACCACTTCCACCACGGCTCACCATCATCCGTCATCTGCCTGTCTCCCGGGCCGGTTCGGAGCGGCAGAGTTCATCACAGCCTCTCCTGCAATCCTCATCCCATTCCATCCTTAGGATGTGTCCTTCATTGAGGAAACCTCCTTCCCAGGGAGCCATTTCATATACGTTTTAGGACGCGAGGGGTCGTTGTGTAAGATTTTCCCAAGGACCCAGAAAAAATCATTATTGCAACGCATTGGGAGGAAATTCTGCCGTGTGGCAGGGTGTTTCCCCGCGGGGGGGGGAGTGGTGGGCCGTTACAATAATGGATGGGTGACTACAACAGGCTGGCGGTAGTAAATGGCGAACGCTCAGTAGGGACCTCTCGTGCTTTGTAGTCTATGCTACAAGGGGATGGATGCTAGGAGGTCATGATATGGGTATGTGTATACATGTGTGAAAAAAGGCCGTCTCAGGCCAATACAAGGTCCCTACAAAATGGCTTCAATCTGCCAGTACACTAAATAAGCTGGCAAATTCAATAAAGCTTGCTGTAGTGGTGATTCCTTATTCCCTATTGTTCACACTACAGTAGTATTTTTATTATTATTATGATTATTAAAAGTGGTTCCCTGTTGGCTCATTACCGTAAAACTCATACTTATGATTGTGCTCTTGAACCTCATCACAACACATCCACCGGACGTCACAACTTACTTTTTGCCCGGTTTTCCTTTCACCAATCCCGCCTGATCCTGGCCAAGGGCCAATTGAAACTCGACCTTTTGGAGGTTGCTTCCAGCAATAGCAGAGACATGTTTTTCGATCCCCTTCCTTCGGATTGACACTGAAAGTGGAGAGAGGATTGCTGGTCCCTCATTCCATGCATTTACCACTCCCACTTATCGTCCCAAGTCCGGCGCCTACTATTAGTGTTTTTGATTGTGTGTGTGTGTGTGTGTGAGTCCCAGAAAAGTTTCTAGTTCCACTCACGTAAAATATCTGGCTGGAGGCTAAACTGGTTTGTGAAATTGTTGACCTGGTTATTTTATATGTAGGGGGAAGAATTTAAAGTGCCCAACTTTCCAGTTCCATGTATGTGTGTGTGTGTGTGTGTGTGGTGTAAACTTGTTTTCCCCCAAATCCTACCCGCTGGCTTGAGGTAAACAAAGAGAGGGAAGGCGTGCATGCTCCTTTGTCGCCATAAAGCGTGACTGGGATGAGATATAAGGTGAGCTCCGCACACTCACACAGCTCGCCCCAGCGATAACACTACTGACTGAGTTCATCCGAATTTAACTTGTAAAATGAGCGAGTGGAGTAGAATAGTTCGTGCTTCGAGTCACCAGGATTTCCCCGCCGAGTGGTGAGAGCGAGACGAGGGAAAGAGTGAGGGGGAGAGAGTGAGAGAATGTTTATGCAGGTTTGCTCCACTACTATACTCCACACTTGAGCAAACGTTCCTCCAACATCATCATCATCATTTCCCTCCCCTCACTCCGTTCAGCGGGTATAATGTAGTTAAGTGTGTGCAGGGGAAATGTTGAGAATTGGAGGAGGGATTTATGGGGGGAAACACGTGAGGCTCTCCTCATCGTCATCCTCATTTCCCATCACTAAAATGAGTTTTAACCTCAATACGAACAACGTCGGCGTCTCACCCCGTCGTGTACGCATATAAAACACAGTTGAACGTACAACTTGAGTTAGTCCTACCAATGCAATGGCCCCAATATATTTGTTTCGTGTGGGAGTGACCATGGTGTTGGTTGTTGTATATTGAGTGCGATCAGATCCACAACTGTAATATAGCTTGAAATTTAACCTGTATCGCTCCCAGTGCGCAGACGTACCTACCGCACCCACCGAGCTAGTTATGCTGAGTAAATGGAGGAAAAACACAAAAAAATAGGTCTGATTTGAAGGCGGTGGTGATATTGATGTTTCTTGAAGGATGGCAGGCGAGACTTCCATGTTGCGGGCGTCATGTGAAAGGTCGCCGTGAAAGTTGTACGAACTGTGCTCACCAGTCCCTATCTATCGGCGGTAGTAATACCTCCATCCCGACTCCCTCCCGGTACGGTCCGAGGTTCCATCCTTGGTGGCTTGTATTTACCCAGGTCAAAGCTCCTGCTTGTACATGGAGATAATCCCACCACAGTAAAGGCACATTCCCAAGAGGAGCGAAATCCCGTTGAAAATGTACATACAGTGGATCTTGCCACGTCCAGCCCGTATTATGATTCCTTCATGGTTTATTCAGCCGTCGGGTGAGAGCCCTCTGGAAACTATTGTGTACAAATCCTGTCCAAATTCGCCCTGTCCAAACCGTGTTGCACTGGCTGAGCACAAGTGGACAGAAATATTGTGTTGAGGCACGTCACGTACGCATGTAAGCATGAATGAATGAATGAAGTGATTTATTGTGTTTTGGCAACCCATACACAAATCATTTAGAAATAAAAGAAAATATGGATTAAGTTAAAACTATTATTACATGATTCCGCTCAGGATGAAAACATTTGCGAACAACTTAGTTGTAGGTAATTGGGTTAAACAATCACATATCTCAGGTGAGCTTTAATGTTGCATTCATTTATGTACAACAGATTTATTGAGTTGCATCAGATAGTCAGAGATCTCAGATAAGCTATAAGAAAGTCGTGCACCCCATCCACAAGATTGGTCGAAGTGTATCTAATTAAATCTATAACATGTTCTAATGAAATGTTTAAAAATTCCCTCGGGGACCTGGCGCGGATACCCGAGTATTTTTCGCAGCAGAAAATGATGTGGTGTCGTTTTCGGTTCGAACCAGTTTGGCAGTCTAGACATTGGTCGTACGCATGTCTACATAGGATATGCTAATCAGGTCGATATTCAAAATCAATGGTCAAACCGGAGACAAAATTAGTGCTACCAATAAATTAGAATGATCCAGCGTGCCCAGCATGCGCAAGGTCGATACATGGTGGTAAAGTAGTTATCAAGTTATAGTGAGTTCAAAATTAAACAAATATACACACTGTTTAAATGGTGCTCAAGTATTCACAGCGATAAAAGCAAAGTAGTTACAGCAATTTTCCTTGTCTAATCAAATAAGTGTTTTGTATCCTTATAATTAAATGTTCAAGTCCTAACTACCTTACCCCATAGTGGCCAATGGCTCCGCAGTCTGTGAAGAGGAGTTGAACGAACCATGTTAATTGGTTTAAAGCTGGACGAGTACGAGAATATTTTGTACGGGATAGTTGTGGTTATTTATTATGAATTATTTAGGTCATCTCAGGGTATACAAGTTGCCCCGAGAATCATTCTAAGGACAGAGTAGAGTTTGAGTCTTCGGGCTGTCAACAGTAGCTACGTCGGCGATTAAGTATACCAGTCTTCTTGACGTAACCAAAATGATGTGGACGTTTAGCGCCTCCGGCTGGTGGTCCGGGAGAAGAGATGATTCCCC
>WJFA01002968.1:0-14193 GCA_009870155.1 Pseudobourletiella spinata | reverse complement strand
ACGATAATGACACTGTAACAGCTCTCCAGGTTCTTGAGGGTGAACGCTAGAAATGCTGGGTACACAATCCATTGTTTTGTACGAAGAGAAAGTCCGAAAAAGGAAGTTGCAGCAGGCCTATGTTTATGTGCACATAAATTTAACCTCGGAGCAGCATCGTAATTCAAAGTTCAAATCCTTCGAATCTTCCATGTTACATTCTACATTTAGATGCAAGTTTCCGTGAGTTTCTGCTTCAATCCAAAATACCCATCGATTTAGTCAAAATTAAATTTAATAAATGTAGTCCATTCTCACAAAGGGTCGTCCTGCGGATGACCCCCACTATATTTGAATTACGTATGTTTATTGATAACAGAAATTACTGGCACCGCTAAGGATTTCAGTTAATTCATTATTCTGGATGTAGTTATTTCTGGTTATTCGTATTACTTTGACCCTGTCGTCTCGATTCTCTCTTCTCAAAGTTTCGCCGTCCACCTGCTGCGATGAGATCCACGTTAATCACGATTTTCTTTGTGTGATAGTTCTTCCGCTTATGTTTTGATTTCAGAATTTCGAGCCTACCGCGCTGCTTAGCTATTTTGACGAAAACATTTTCGGTGTTGCGTGTTGAATGATGTCGTTTAATTCTTCCATTAGCTTCTCTTTCGATTCGTCCTCCTTACGAGTTAATCCACAAAGCATCAAGTAGTTCTCCTTTACTTTAACTACTTGGATTTAAGTTTTGGGTTGCGTATGAACGTAATCTGCTTCCAGTTTTTTGTTCCTCGTCTCCACCCCTTGAAACTTCTCCTTCAACGAGTTAATTTCAATTCTAAGACCTTTGATGTCCTCCGAAATTCGATTTCTCCAGTCGTCAATCCATACTTTCAAGGTCGCCATGGCCGAGGACAGGTTGCACTGGGAGTTATTACCTAGCTCCAGGGCTCTGTGTCAAGCTCAGGGACATGTTTGTAAAAGTGAACAATTTTGTCAGCCTAAGCTGGTCCAGCGGTGTTGGTTTCAAACGGGGCTGCTCCATCGGAATTATCTGGATTAGAATTACGATTACAATGGTGGGTTCTTCATGGATTTCAATTGTAATTATAATTACGATGGTCAAAACATTTGAATTACGATTACGATGGTTGTATGGATGATTCATCGGATAGAAGATACGGATTACGATTACGATGGTCCAATTTATCATAATTAAAATCTCGTGAGCAAATGTTTAGGACACAATTTTTTCACTAAAATTGTCAGAATTAGCGCACAAAAACATTTTTCTATACAGAATCCTGGGATGTACTTCAGCGCACGTCATTCATTTTAAATTTCAAGCCCCAAAAAGACCTGTCCTGCGCAAACTTGAGTCACTGAAAAACTAAGGGTGGTCAAGGCACCTTACTTTAAGAGCGTGAAATGACTACTGCTATGCCACCACTTTCGTAATCGTGGTATCGCAATAAAAATTCCATCATTGAAAATAGAGAGAAAAAACTGACAAGGTTCATTCTACTGTAAACTGTACACAGTACAGACACCAAATACCGCGCAGAGTTTGTCCAGAAACAACCACCAAAAAATCCCTCCAGTGATTTGATGTGTGTATTATTCACCTGCACCAAAATTTGCTTAAGACTTTATGAAAATTTCACGGAGTTCTCAGGAAAAAATCATACGGTGACAGATTTTTGGCCTCATCAGGGACTGTGTGTTAATGATAACTCAAAATCCAAAAGTGGAAAATCCTTACGGGGTTAAAACATTGTAATTTTCAGTTTAACGTGCTCCCCCTTTGCAACTATTGACCTCAAACTTTGTGACCGTCCAGAAGGGTCAAAGCATACAAGCTGAGTTTCCGCAGCTACTGCTTTGGCAGATATAATGTTTAAACTCTTCGCTACATACGGTGTCGGCACTGTGCGCCATTGACGAAAAATGACCAGTGCACAGGACCAGAGACATAATCAGAACACATGGCGATCATAGATATAATGACAAGCAGCTGTGTGCATTCTTACCAGAAAAGGATGGAATACAGTGATTTGTATGAGAATTAGGTACAACATTGAAGTTGCATCCTTCTATGAGGTGTCTTGACATTTTAAGCCCCCAAATTGTCTCCTCACTTTAAAAAGAGGGATAAACGAGGATGTTGTTATAGTGAAGCGGAACCATTAGAATGCGAATGATTTTATTCGGATTAGGATTGTAATCACGATGAAGCATTCGAATTCTGTTTACGATTGTGATGGTCGCCATTGCAATCGTTAAGATTACGATTACGATTCGGATGGTGAAATCATTCGAATGGAATTACGATTGCAATTATAATGAGCAGCTCTGGTTTCAAACCACTCGACTGAGACTGCAAAGGTACGGGGTTCGATTCCCCGGGGCTGGCACAATTCCTCTTCTCCCCACCTTGGACTGGCTAACTCCTCCATATGACGGACGGACGACGCTTTGTGACTGCTCGGCGAATGAATTCCCCAGAAAGAATGACGCCCTATCATCCCCATGCTAGTTTCTGATGTCGGAGAAGATAAGGAAATGGTCAAGACTTGTGTGTTCATCCCCTGACTAGATTTTAACTTATCTATGCTGAAATGTACTGTTGTGATGGGTTATGCCCGTAACTAAATGAATGATGAATTAAAAAAGGTGAACAGTTTTGAATTAGGTAGGCATCTGCACTTGTATGTACTTATATTTTGTTAGGTGCTAATACTTGCCTTTGCGAGACCCCGGATTCTACAGGTACTTTGCAATGCCCTTTGCGGTGTTATCTTGGTGGAAGTCCGGGCGTTTTTTCTCCTGTGGGAAAGTGCGGGACTTCACCCCAAGTGTAAGCTATGCATTTAAGTCGGTAGTAAGGTTTGACACTAAATTTGGGAATTTCATTAAAATTTCTAAAGAGAGTTTAAAGTTAGGTTTTGGTTCGAACTAGGCACGCGTCGTTATAAGTTAAAAATTGCGCATGCGCTGTGCAAAAGGGCACACTGTATCGATTGGGCTTTTTAGTAAAGGAAAAAATAAAGACAGTAAGTATGGTGGTGGATACAGAAGTGGTAAAGTGTGCTCTGCGCGAAATCCTAGTTACATTGCACAAGTAATCATTCAGAACCAGCATTCAGCTGTTTTCTATACAACTTGCAGTCAAAGGATTAGATGTAGATTTGTCCGGGTCATCCTAGTTGTTATTTTTCTATAAGGAAAATCTAAAAATGCGTTATGCGCGTTATTGATCCTCTTGATTATGATAGATTAATGAGTCTGCCTCAATGTGACCAAAACTCGGAATGTCACGAAACATCAATCATTGCAAGCACTTTGCAAGCGAGACAGAGCAAGTACAATTATTGACTTCGCTAATGAGGTAAAGGTTTTCAGGTGCAGAAAAATATTTTCCAGCTCAAAGACTCACAAGTGAAGAAAGTATAGAAACAGAGGCAGAGACTACACACTGGACGCCTTTTAGTAACTTGGCATTAGAACCAACAAAGGCAGCGAGGAAAAGGAATAACTCAAAGCAAGTAGGCGTTAGAAAGGGGGTAAAACGAAGCAAAATACAGTGGTTATAAAAAGACGAACATGAAAATTATTCTTTTTGTAATATACATCATTGCCGCTGCGCAAGGTAGGCAAGAGACTAGAGTACCAGTGCATGCGGATGCTAACTGCCAGCTATGGAAAATACATGGGATGTTAGAGCTCCTTCTGCAAGACCTAAGCCTAAGGAATGTGACCTCGCGAGAAATTATTAGTGGTACTGTGATCAGTTTATTGAAACTACTAGTTGGGAGAATATAGCCCCCTAATGTTTGGCAGTGAAACAAAGAATAAATTTTAATAAAAAGAATAATAATGGTGTAGAGATTGTAGATGATGAGGCAATAATGATGATGGTAATGCCCGTGATTAGAAATAACAAAAAATAAATTTGTGATGAGTGAGTGGGATATAAAATGATGATTATGAAGTCGCATTTCAAAAATAAATAGCATTGTTTGATTGAAGGTTATTGTTGGAAATTATACGTTCTTGGTTACTTTTTTAGATACAAACTTCTTAGTTCTTTTGTAGGTTTCTGGATACATTTAAAGATAATAAAATTCTTCACTTGTTCTTCTGTTAATTGTATCCAAGAATTAAATGATTCAGTATATCCCTTCCCTTTCACAAAATCATAAATTATTCCGGTTTTTTTAGTTTTTAATTATATACTCATATTCGAATCCTTCGTCTTGTTTGTTGCATTTAACAAGTTCTTGCTCATCATAAGTACCTTTGACTTAATTTTATGGTAATCAACGAGTTTGATTAGTGGTGGATCAGTTGGTAAAACGTTGAGTGTTGGTAAATGAGTTCTGACAATGTCCCCGGGTTTGAATTCAGTATTATTAGGCATGGTTATTAAAGGGCCAAGAGTTGAATGTGGGCCATAAAGGTTTTCATAAACTTCTGTTTCATTTTTTGGACTAGAAGCTTCGTTAGGTGTAATTTTAATATTAGTACGGCAAGAATTATTATAATTATATACGAGATCGTCTAATACATCAGCCCATCTGGTAGTATCTTTATCAGTAAGATATTTGTACATCATTTGTTGTAAAGTTCTAGCTACTCTTTCTACAATCATGGCTTTAGTTTCGTTTTCTGCAGTATACCATAGCATATTATGCTTTTTAAAAAGGGTGTGAAGAGATCTAACAATACATTCTGAACCTTCATCAGAGTGGATTTTTTGAGGAATGCACCCTTGTTGAACAATACTAACGAGATTCTATAAGTTCTGAAGCAATTTAAGTTTTTAATGTTCTTGTCCAAAGATGTTTAGAAAAAGTATCAAGAACAAGATTCAAGTATAAATGTCCATCATTCTCTTTACTCCACTTTGGCTCCATAAATACTAAATCACATTTCCAAATAGCATCTACATGAGGAGAATAATATCTTGCTCTTCTAACTACTTCTTCGCATTAGGTGTTTTTAAATTAGGTTTTGTAGCTAGATCTTGAATACCTCTGTATCAAGTTTTTGGATCATGAAAAATTTCATTTTTACCATTCTTCATTGAAAAGTGTAAATAGTTAATCAGGTATTCCTAATCTTAAAAATAATTTAGTGCAATAATAGTTTTGGTAGTAATAGCTTTTAAGTTTTCTTGAAATGTAGAATTTTGAATGGAGTCGATACCATTTAAAAGTTTTCTATCAGCTTCAAGGCTTTTGTCTTCATGTTTATAGATATGTTAAGCTAAATCATTATGCATAGCTGCTTCATCAACTCTATTGGAAGGTTTATCACCTCTAAAATTTTGTTCCCGGTCTAAGATAATTAGATCCCGGAAAATGAACTTCACCAATATGTTTACCAATGGTATCAACAATATCTCCAGAAGCACCATTTCTGATAAATTTAGTCTTACTGTCACAACCGTACAAATTGCTTTCATAATCCAGCGTCTTTTCTTCGTTTTTTCTTTTTAAATATTTTTATATTCAGTGTTCACTAAACGTTTGAGAAAAAGCATGATTTAATATAGATAATTATTTTTTGTGAAAGATTTTATGTGAAGTGTATCTTTCATTTTGAGTTAACCTTTTGTAAACTTGATTGTAGTGGACAATGTATTGTACTTGATCCTCTATTTCTAATACTTTTGCAAATCAAGAGGTAGATAAACAGTACCGATAGTAACTTCATCAAGTTCAATCTTCAGCTTAGTTGTATTACATTTGGTACTTTTACCTTTTCAGCTTCCATAATTTTGAGCTTTTTTTGTTCTAGATATTTAAGCGATTCTTGTACGTCTGTTCAACAGAGATAGAGTGTCCACTAATTTTTTTATCAACATTATGAAAAGCAGTAGCATCATCTAACTAGCATTTTCTTTCTAATTTGTCTTTGTAATATTACTATTATTATTTCTATTATCAATATTCTTATCATTTTTAGGGGATCCATAGTATCCCAGCTAGTAGTATCTCTGTCATTAAACAGATTTGTGTATTATACATCGTCCAAATCCAATGTTTAGAGCGCTAAGTGATGTTTTGTTTGGTATATGCGCTTAGTGTTTGTTAAATCAGTGTATTCAAATGCATTTTCTTCCTTCCAAACATCTTTACAGAATTCTATACACTCGTCTAATGCCATGTCTCTTGAAACTTAACGAAAAATTCTGAACATCTCTTAAGAGATTAACATTTTGTCTTATTGATCGTCTACCCAATTCAAAGTATGACTGTGATAGGTAAAAACAGAACAATTAGAACGTCTTCAGCTAGTAAAACATGCTTTTTGTACATCTTGATTTATATTATAAACTGTGTCATCAAAAACTACAATATTTTTTAGATTTGTATGAATCTCACTAGGATCAGGAATATCTTCAGTCTGTTAATTTGATGGCAATCTGATAATATAATGTTAATTTGCCATTCATTTTACTCCGTAGTACCTGATGATATAGTATTCTGTGAGCTATAACTTTACATTTTATTAATCCAAACCAGTTTTTATTATGTTTTTCGTGGCTTAAGATTTTTACAGGATGACCTGAAGGGTATTTATCAAATAGTTGGACCGCAGGATACAAATACGCGTATCGATGTATCGTATTATTTCATTTGTTTTTGGTTTTCTATGCAAAGAAATTGTTTCTATTTTTCCTCCATAAAAAGCATCTCTTGGGTTGAGTTTTGCGATAACTGGGAAATATATGTTTGATTTTTGAATATAATTATCAGTCATATATTCATGCGACCTTTTTCTACAACATTATAGCATTTCTTCTTAAATATTCTGTCCAATTTGTAGTTTCACTAAAGAATTGAGCCCTAGATTTTCCTCTATAATTGTTCCGTAGTTTTCGATTGTCATACCAATGTTTACACACATGCCAATAACATCCGTGAAACTAATAGATTGTAATATTTTCTTCAAAATAACCATCAAATGGTCTTAGTGTTGTATTGAATTCTGAATTCTGCTCCTCTGCATGCGTATTAAGTTTTTACATTTTGAGATTAACTTATATACTCTAGCCACTTTATACTTTGTGTTGAAATTAGATCTTTGTACGACTTAATAATAGCTATTTTATTTTTTTGGAAAAGGTTAATGCGATATATTGCAAAAGCTGCTGAGGCACTAGTTATGCAAATCGTGTCCATGTAAAAGGATCCACATTGATTGATTGATTTATTTATTAGTCGATACGACCTTAGCCCGTACAACCACAAATAAGCATAAATAAAGGAAAACATTTCAATACGTGAAATCGCTATTACATAAATTTGCGAGTCCTGTTTTCACCTTAGGTATTCTAGATATTCTTCTCGAATACGCATAGCTTGCAATCGAAAGTTATTTGTATTTAGGAGATTAATTTTGCTTGTCTTTCATGATTCCTTGTAAGAAATTTCACTGCCCACATATTGAGGCACGTAAATTTCTGAGAAACGGCTTCTGCAAGCCGCACAGTGGCAACATCCAAACATGACGTGGTATGCGTCCTCGGTTTCTCTAAGTTGCACACTTCACACCTTTACTCTTGTTTATTTCTCCAAAACTTATTCACAGTTTAAATAAACTGATTTTTTGTTGGTATGCGGGGTGAGCTGACCCTGATGTTTTGTAAAACTACAACCATGTTCCAAGATAAATTCATAAGTTAGAAATTGTTGATCCCTAGGTGCGTTTTAATTTTTCGAAAGGAGACGAGTTTCGGGTCTTCGCGGAGCAGCCGCACGTCTTCGTTGGTCAGCTTATTTTTATATTTTTCGCATCTTCTTAAAATTTTGCTTAAAATAGCTCGGGTTCAAATTATCTAGGAAGCCTGAGCAACTAGCTTCCTCTAAAAACTTACAGAGGGAGCAATTAATATTAACGTTGTTGTACAGCAAAGTAACAGCATCTGCTTATTGAATCATCTCATCTCTGTTATTAATTTCACCTCTTTGTATAATTTCAAAAGGTTTAGATGCGGCTGCCTTAGACTTTGTTTTGAAGTGATCAAGAGCATACTGATACTTTCCTGAAGTGCTGACGGGCAACCCTAAGTAAGTGTATGAATTCTTTGAGAATCCCACTTAAACATCATATCCATAGGTAGTTCCCCACCTTTCTTGAATACAACAACTTTAGTTTTATGTAGGTTTACCATAAGATTATTATTAAGGAAACAATCTGCCGTTCATAAGCCGCTGTAGGTCACTTTGTTTACTAGCTAAAAATACTATATATCTGCAAAAGTAGTATGTTCACATTCTGCCATTCATAATAACACCAGGGAGGCTTACAGTAGATTTCACGATTAGGTCGATGTATATTATAAATACTAGGGGCGAAAGGGTTTCACCTTGGAGAACATCCTGCTCGATATCATTTTTGTCAGTTAAAGTGAAGCCTGAACGTATTCTGGCGGTTGCTATCTTAAACAGTCATTGTAAGATATTTACAAAATTAAGGCTGACACCCACTGCGATTAGTCTGCTCCGCAAGAGGTGATGGTTAATTGAGTCGAAGGCCGCGGTGAGATCGATAAAACATTCAAAATGCATTTTCCTTTCCTACTTGCCAGAACTTCATCTTTTACCGCGTTTAAGTTGAAAATTTGCTCTGGACATCATTTTCATCTGAAATAGGCAGCCTAATTATCGCTAATAATGTTATTTTTGGTACAAAAGTACTATAGTCTTTCACTGGAATTACGCTCTCCAAGTCTACGTTGAACACATCAAGTCGGTGTAACTAATTGTGCGGATCAAGGTTTTTGTATACCTCATTGGGGACACCGTAGCTAGCCAGGGCTTTGCTGTTAGCTAATTTTTTAATTGCACTATTGAGCTCGACGTGTTATTTGTTTATCTAATGAGTAAGTATCCAGAAAAGCACTACTTGACCTGGTTAGTTAAAATAAATTTTAAAAAACTTTTAAAAAACATGCGCTTGCAGTTGTGTGTGTAATTACGAAATAGCTTCTTACTAGTTTTTACGGAAGATATTTTATCATAAAAATAAGAATCATGGTGCGGCCTCATCGAGTTCTGTACCGCCCTTACGGATCTACTAACAGAATTCTTCGAAGTTCTACAATTATTATCAAACCATGTACGGCCTATTACATTTTTGGGTGTGTGTACCATTAAAAGTCATACTACACATAGTAATTGCAAGGGTGACGACTTCGTTGAGCCTTCGTGGGTCTTGTCCTTGTAGTACGGTTTCAGAGATTCTGTGGAGGATAAGCTTGAATTTAAAAGCACTTTTGGGATTCCAATGTATTGTGTTACAGTTCATTGTGCAGACAGGCGGATCTCTTCGGTTCACAGGTAATGATCCACATTAGTTTCATATTGAATTTTTGTTTCATTGGTTAAATTAGTTTCAGGATCGACTATGGTATCAAATTTTTCTTTCTCTATTGTATTTGAGTCTATGAATTCTTGTCTAAATATCATACACCCTTCTCTAAGTACATCAACATCAGATTTACAACACTTTTTCATTTCCTCTCGAAATTCATACTTTATTTTGGTTATATTCAAACAATTTGAATATAACCAAATTGAACTATTTTCCATCCTTCTTTTGCATTCTATTAGGATCAAAATATTTTGGATAAGATATTTTGCCTTTGTAATTTAAAGTTTCTTATGATGCCTTTTTATAGCCTTTTACAAGTTCTGTGAATCCAAATATTTTATTAATTATTTTTATTTATTATATTTATATATATTTTTATTATATTTTATTATATATTTTTATTAATTATATTAATAAATATTATCCGCTGGAATCAATATCTCAACAGTTGTCCCAAATGCAGTACACGCAATCCAAGCAGCTAGAGGAAATACGCAACTTTCAATGCATCGATGGACATAGTGAACAGACGGGTTGATGAAGTGGAAAGTGTGTGTGAAAAACTGGAAATCGAACTCCTCGAAAGACAAATGTGATAATCTATGGTATTGGTGATTCACAACAGGAAACAAGTGATAAATTTGAAGGAAATTTGACGGTATTACTGAAGGATGTGCTACAGATCAGCCAACCCACCGATAGGATCGATGACTTTTACCGCATGGGAAAATACAGACAGGTGTTTCCAGCCCAAAACCATGTCCGATGCTCCTCAAACTAAGCAAGCGAAAATACCGTAGGCTAATCTTCGAAAAAATTAAAAATATTTCTGTTACGAACTACAAGATAGATTCAGACATGCCTAAATCAATGAGACAGAAAAAGATCCCAGTACTTCTGTTCCTCCGTGATACATCGGTTGTCTTTGAATATGATCCGTTTAGTTCTTTTCTTACTTCAGTGAATCTTACTACATTGCAGATTAAATACATCCTTAAAACCTTTATGTACTCTTGCACTCTGTACAACATATTGAAGGGGCTTGTTAGCCCATATCAATAAAATTATTCTACTACTACGGTTGTCTTTGAATACCGGTATTAAAGCAATTTAATGCGGTATTTCCCGATAATACCGGTATTTTGTACATGCATAATAAGTTTTCACAATTATACAAAGGTGCAAAATTTTTCGCTTTCTTTACATGCACGGCCAGCTTGGCTCTTCACATGCCCTCGAAAGTGCGAGAAATTTACAATGGTCATTTTTCACATGACCTTGACGACTAGCGTTGGTACTCTCTGTATATTTTACTCTATTCATGCAAACACTATCTTTCTGAAGGGGGAAGGTTCGAAAACTGAGGATTGGCTTCTACGGAAGATTACATTGGTTTAGGGCAGGAGTGCAAAGGAACGGGTAGGAGGCGACTGAATAATTGTGCATTTATTTCCCATGTTTACTGCTCCAGTAATTACTGAAGATGGTACATATTAAAGTTCAACGGACGAAGATGTGGTGAACACGAAGACAAGTGTAAAATACAGAAATGTTTGGCAACCTCTGCATTTTTGCAAGCTATGCAAGTTGGCAAGTACTCAGTACACAGAGAGCAAGGAAATGAACCACCATGCTGGGCTGATATACTAAACCAAGCCTGAATTGTTCTGAGATGCTTTGTAGAGTTACTAACAAACGATGTCTCTCTTTTGGTCGGCTTTAGTGTAAGCCTTATGATAAATTTGCGTTTTAACTAATTTTTTTCTCAATTATGCTTTCTTTCTTCCCATTATGTGAATTTTGTTCTTAACATAATTTTTCAAAAAATGAAAACCCTATTTTCAGGTTTTAAGACATGGGGAATGGTTTGACGTAGCCAAAATATTTCTATAATAAATTACGAACTTCAATACGTTTCATGCTGTTTCAGGCTTATAAGTTGTAATCGGTAGCTATGAAACAGAGTAGTCGTGCACTCGTATGGTATTCTTCATGTTAACTTTTCGGGACCTTCTTTATTCGAGACCACTACATCCGTGAGCATTGCAGACGGGATTTATTTATTGAATTTCATTTCGTAGTATTCAACAACCACAGCAGGTTTTGAAATGTTATCCGCAGTTCATTAAGCAGGGATTAGGTGGAGGGGGCCCAGTGGGAGCCCTGCACCGATTTTCTACACACTCCGTCTCGCGAAAGATCTCATCCATACGGATGTAGCAACAAGGATGTCTTCTACCGCACCGTTTTCCTATACATTTCTAAAGAGTAAACTAGTATTACAAACAAATCTGTAAAAAGAGGATAACACAGTCATTTTTTACAACATAACTCAAATCCCATTCACGATGTAACACTCGTGAGGCACATGAGGCAATACAACAGTAAGCATCTGGAAAGTAGTGCAGTGCCCAAGCTAGTAGTTAAATGGGAAAAGTTGTAATTGTAGGGTTTCCAACTGTAATTGCTATTTAAATAAACTTCAACTGATATTGATTTTTTAAAAAACTGCTTACAAGTGTGTCGATAATTTGAACACTTTGTACTGGACTGACTACTGCGGTCAGGCCCACTACCGCGAGGATGAACAAAATGTAAAATATTTTGGGAAAACCCATTGTTCTTCTGTGGTGAATGATTTTATCAAGTCTAGATCTCGAAGGCTGTAAAGTGCAAAACTCCAAAGTACAACTGATTCGATCGATCGAAGTCTTCTTTTATATTCAGGTAAGTCGGGTTTTAATGACATCATGCAGCTGCTCACGCAAGTGTAGCAACTAGTTTTATGAAGCAATGTTAAAGTCGATCAGGAATTTCCGAATACAGCAGAGCATATACATATTACCTTTTGACATTACGAAGCAGCAAAAAGTAACCTCATGCAATTAATGTCATGTCACAAAGCGTTTTTATGGAATGGCAAGCAATGTGTAAATCATAAAATCAACTTAAGCAATGGGGACATCCCAAGTGATTCATTTGGTGATAAAAATAATGATCATCAGTGTCGCCTTGATCGAAAATGTCAATCAAAGGCCCAAAAACCCGTGTGACGATAAGGAATATGCTAGCTAGAAGTGCTGGTTACCGCACAAAACATGTGTTTACTATTTCCTTCTTCAATTACCTTGCCATTTTATCCACTTGTACAATGCAATGCATTAATTAATACTGGGGTACATTGGACCTGCGGCTTTAAGAACTGCTACACCTAGGGAAAAATTTATTTTTCAGTGCTGCAACTTATATATTATCACCAGATTCAAAACTGCTCAACTTTTCAGTAATAATTTATGTAGACATTTCAAGAATTAGTTCAAACTTTCAAGCCATTTCCTCGTTTATAACGTGCACTCCCTCAGTTATATTTCTGATGATTGTAACATTTACGGAAATAACTACGGCGGATTTCCATTTTAAAATCACAAGAAGAATTTAATCAGAATTTCGCGAGGGAAGAATCGACATTTGGCTCAGTTTATTAATCGGCTGAAAGAGCGAGAAGCAAACTCGCCGAGCTTCAAATTTCGACACCGTGAAAATTTTGAAAACTACATGACAAAAATACTACGACAAAATAAATAGCCTTTTTATGTCAAACAAAGAGATGTTGCAGCGAGAACACGAGCCGCAGTTGGAAAACTCCAGAATGAAGTATAAAACGAGTAAACGTTCGATTTTATGATTTTGAGTTGGCAGTGAAGATGAATGTGCCACTCATTGTGGAACGTTGTGGTGACAGCTGGTCTGCTAACTTTATGCTCAGTGAATAAGATGACTTTTTCAGAAGCGGGGGAACCTTCCCGGTGTCTATCCTCGCCTATAAAAGCGGACGGACTGCTCTTGCGCGGCAGAGTTCGGATTTGACCGTCGACGAGTACAAACCATTGTAGCGCTTCTGACAGCGCTGGGTTTTGGGACAAAAAGCGAATTTTAGGATTTTAGTGAATTTTGGTCAAAATAGTTCAATATGCCCTGACGTGCATTGGGACTTTCTTGGAAATTTAGGATATGTTTTCCAATGATGCATTTGTGAGATTCCGACAGAATTTTCACTTTCCTGATGCGGGGTTTTCATTCGGAAAATCGTATTAAGTTCCTGTGTGAAAAAGTGATTTTGTTAGTCCCAACTCCACTGGCCTTGTGTCGTTGACATTGTTTTCCGCAGTTGAGGCGTGCGTTTCCGAAGCCAGTTTGACGACGCGCTTAGAGCTATCGAAGCTTTTGGAGTATTGTACCAACATTGTAATTCATTTTTATAGCTCAAAATGGATTTGTGTACGTAATTGTTAGCATTTGGTCGGACTCCTACAGCTGTAAAATACGTGTGCGAGTGGAACGAGCTCCAAACTCTGGTTGTGACACTCGTCTTCTCGGTATTTCAGTTGTAACTCAATTTTCTGTCACCAAAAAATCTATCATTATGCATATTATTACAATACGAACTTTTTTGCATAGCGCTGCTCCACTGTAATGAATAAAATTAGTATTTTCTTGTTTTAACTTGTTCTTATGAACTCACAAGGGACACATACCAAGGCAGCAAAGCGCCGACACCCTATAGAGCGTAGAACTTATTTGTAAAGATAACCTCTTGCAAAGAAGTAGGTGCGGACTATTTAAAGGGGAGTTTCGAAAACACCCCACCTTGTTTTATTCAAGTATTATCACGTTGCATAATCAACAAAACAAATTTATTTATTTTATTTAAGTGGTGAATCCGAAGAGTGGCCGGGTTTTATCACACACTACAGATAATCAACAGAAGTTTGAATTTTGAGGAATCAAGAAAACATGCTACGAATTTTAAGAGCCTCCGAGGAAAAGCCC
>WJFA01002967.1:0-14204 GCA_009870155.1 Pseudobourletiella spinata | reverse complement strand
CTATACTTGGGATAATGTGACGATGGACCTACTCGGAGCAATTCCCATTCCCGTAGCCCTTCCTTGTGGCCACGAATGAACGTTCTCAACCTAGCCCACTCAAACAATAGCGGGATGGCACACGAAGAGCTTTTAACAATCATTTATGGAGCACTAGTAATATTTACCGCAGGGGAATACACCATGGTTTGACGCATAATCTGATCTCATTTCCCTCCCTACTAATATACCAGGCATCCACTTTAAAGTCGCCCAGTTTTCAGAGAATCTCAAAATTGACCAACCGGTCCAATTATCTATGTGTGTCTCAGAACAACGGAAGTTTACTTTCACTCGGATTTTCTAACTGCTTCTAACGGATTCGATTTATGTAATGTCGCATCCCCCATGTCGTTCACCTGATGAAATTTGATCACGGATACACTCTCGTCCGTCTTTTAACGACTTTTCTGTTAATGATCATGAAAGACTCAAAATAAAATGTGAGCCTTGATGAATTTATGCGGAGAACAACGCATCGCTCCGTCACATTGGCAATGATGCGGACAGGGCTACAGAACTCCGATGACTCATGGCGATTTACAGGGATAGCATACACATGGACTAAACAATAATGGTGTGCCCGTCTCAGTCTTTCAGGCTGCATCCTCAAGCTCACTCACAGTCATGATTTTGTATTTGGGGTTCTGCATACGAAAAATTATTACCATGCATGCTAGTATGTGTGTCTTACTGCTAATGGCTGTATCTTTGTGTGTGTGTGTGTATGTGTGTTTTCGATGGACCATCGGTCGTGAATCGTGCATTTTTGCCAACAACCATAAATTGTAAAAGCAATGCAACGCTCAGACGCCTTCATTCCATCCATAATAAGTATGTTGCGGAGTCGGTTGGTCGCCTAGTGGATGTAATGTATGCAACTTGAGCGAGTGGTATGAGCGTGTCTAACGGGAGATTGGCAATACTTGTTCTCTGCGTCTGACTTTTCTGACTGGATGGCCTACTGCCTCCGGTATACATGAAAGGTGACTTCACGTCTTGTCTGCCCGTATCTTTCCGGCATCCTTTCCACCAGCACTACACACCACCACTCACATCACCGCGTGTGATACATACGACTTTCGTCGTCCCAAACCAACCCACCTTTCCTTGAGATACCCTCTCCTCACGTAGTCAGGTGTATCGTCCAATGTACTACTACCACTGCTCATCTCTTTTCTGATCTCCTGATGAGCTACAGAGTAAGTAATATCAGAAACGGCAGCAGCCGCTCCAACACATGGCGGAGACTGAGCCACTTGGCGTGGCATATCGCAATAGCACATTGTGGGAATACGGGCTGGGGGTAATAAGCTCCTCCGTCCATCGACCACACCACGAGAGAACCGAGCCCTCGTGTTTCAGCCTCAACAATAAACCGTCGTGTACGCTGTTCACGCACAATAATGCCGTACCAGAGTGGGCGCATGTGATTTCTTGGGGCAGAGAGTAACTTAAGTCGGCAACGGGAAAAAGTCAGTGAAACTTACGAGCATGATACGAACCTTGTCGCTTACTTAAGTCACAGGGCATTCTAACTACACTGCTGTGGAGAGTGTGACGACGAGGAACTCTGTCCTGTCAAGTTCTGGGTCTGTAGGGCCCAGTGTCGAATATTGCTAATGGGTTGGGATCCGCCCGTTTTGACTCACTTGGAAGGCTCAAAGTTAGTGAGCATGTGTGAGTGTGTTAAGGCTGGATATGGGGAGTGCTGGGATGCGAAGACAGGATTTGTGAATGCGGATATGCAGGATCACAAGTAGAATATCACACACAAGCCCTCCTGCTCTCACAGAGGTAGTGTTTGAGCAGCCAAACTACTTACCGGGTCATCGTCGTCACAAACAAAACACTGTAGTTCGATGCCTGCATAATACAAGGAGAGATCGTATACGTAAGCTTGCTAGTTAGCTCATGTTCTCTGACTTAATTGAGGGGAGCAAAGGGTGCGAGAGGATCCGCTTCGCGTTAAAGTTTACATAATGTAATTATTATGACGACGGCTCTGTCAGTGACATCCCCTCACAATTTCTTCTTCTCATACTAGGCGCACACGAGTGTCCAAATTGCTCAAGCATACACAATTTATCCGATACCGGCATGCTATCTACTACCGTTTCTTCCCCTCACGCTCAAACACTTAATCATGAGAGGAATTCAAGTAAATGTTTTATAAGGTGAAACTTTTATAAATCAAATTATTCTTTCTACATGGCTTGGGGGAAAGGATCAAGTCGTGAGGATTTCTTATCTCACTTCCCTCCGGGACTAAATCGATAAATTTAGTTTCTCAACCCCTCGCCGTTAATTGTTCAAATTAACCAAATTATTCGTATCACACGCCGTTAAATCCTCAAATTGCATTGGCTCCTCCTTGTCCAATGGCCACCATATGATTGTAGTAGTTTAGGTGAAATTCCCTAACCCTAAAGCGCATCCTCCTCATTTAAATCCATGGTAACGTACTATTTGCCTCAGCCATGGTAATGATTATGCTCATCATGATGATGATAACGATTGTTCTTAAAATTCTTACGACTTATTTCATGCATGATTTTTTGCTTACCGCCTCATCCTCATGAGTATACCTGGGAAATAAATGGTGATGTACGACCACTACTACATACTATGAAATGTACAAATTGTTTTGTCATCCCATCCATCATCATGCTACTTGGGGAAAATAGCTTACCATTGGAGTTGGTCAACAACATTAACGCATTAACGTCACTCACTCGTGAGGAACAGCGGACACATGTGTCGCCGGGTACTGAATTTACTCTACGTTTTCTTCCATGGAGTTGTTCCAATCTTTTCAAAGCCTCCGCAACCATTGCATGGTTACATCCGCTAGGTAAAATCCAAGGTGGACTGTTTGACGTAAAACGTTACAGTACCACGCACCTGATAGACCCTTCCTTGTGTGGTGAGCTTATTCTGTCACATAGCCTTGCAGACTCTAATGCGAAAATCACAAAGCAATACCCAGCTCTTGAGGGCATGTTATTTCTTCGTAATTGTACAGTTGGGCACTCGATTTGCACCTCTTTGTATCTTTAGACATGATGTATTAATAATTCTAAAAACAAGATGCTGTAAACTGTAAACATTTAAGCACTATGGGGTGGCTATTCTCGTACTCTGTGGCAGACCCTCACTCTCAGCTGTTTGCACAAATAGTTTGAGGTCCGCCACCACCATCAAGAACGACAGGAGTGTAAAAAACCCTTTGGTCAATTACTTTTTCACCACCAGGAAATAAAGTTCACACGCAAAGCGGAGCGCTGTGTAACAGTTCGTGAGGATAGTGACTGATGCGATCTGTCAAAGGATGTGCTATCCTGGAGGGGGAAATTAACATGCGGATTGGACCGTACACACCATTACAAGCACTTCGCCCACATCCTACAAGTTGTAATAGTTTTACTGTATGCATACAGCTCAGGCTCAAAGTGGGAAAAGAGTGATAGCTGGACGGACTACAATGGTTGTGATTATGGGGAATGGAAGCCATTTCTTTCCAGTTCGAGCCCCCGTGTCTCCACCTGTAATTATGGTCTGAGGAGCTAATTGTTGTACAAAGGTGCCCCCGGTCATTACCTGCGTGATAAATCATCGGCAAGTGAGGCCAACTGTCTTTAAACCCCGTCAATATATCTTCCCAGGCCGTTTTCCTCCCATCTCCTGCTGTAATATGAAACTCATGTTATGGATTTGTCCGAATTTGACAGGTTGTGATAGACCTAAAAGATGTGTATAATATTTGATGTTCGCAATCCTCCACCGATTGATTACAGTTGAACCCATCATATGTGTGTAAGTCATATGGACTTTTGAGTTTGCACTATGAAGTGAGGCCTGGGGTGCCGGAGTGTCAGTAGGAGTAAAATACTATGTCACTCCGTATGAACCTCTCATCGTGGTAGTATAAGCTTGCAAGTGCGGAACAAAATAACCCACTTCTTGCTGTCAGTGGAATGGATGAGTTTGAGACGAGAGAGAATAATAATGTGAGATGCACGGGGAAGCCGCATGAGGATAATGCGGCTTGGCCAGTGAGATCGACTATACCGTCAATATTTTGAACTTGAGTCATTACTTGAGTTGTGCCACAGGCGCAACTTAAGTAAGGCCTATGGTCGTGTTGTTGACACACATTCTGTCGTCATCTTGAAAAGGCTGACCCTCAGACTGGGCATGCATACTCCTGGCTCTTTCACACACAGCCACACATACACACATACTCCCACAGACACATTGGTAAACTCCCTCAATGACGGCCAAAAGGCGCACACAGCTGGTTCTTATAAAATCTTCCCCTTGCATCGTCCGCAACTTTGATTGAATTCTGCCAGAAGCAGGAGCAGTAGGAATAACAGAGGCCCCTCGCCCTATGGAGGGACTCCCTCCCATAGACCCAGTATATATGACTCTCTTATGTGTGTATATTACGATGAAAGGTTGGGAGGGAGAGCGTATGAAAATCATGTTGAACAAGATGAGGAACATGTTACTGCTCTGACTGCTAACTCCTGACGTTGCAGTATGTAAGCACTATCCTCTGTCCATTATTATTCGTTCCTTGCTACTTTTCCCAGCCACAATATCAGCCAGTAATCAGCCGGCGAACAAGTCCTTTATGGACAAGACCGTATGGGGAAAAGGTGGACCTAAAGAGTTCTCAAATTGATCAGCAGTAGAAGTGGTAGCGGTGAAGTGGTGTCGTATAGTATAATATTGATAATAATAATGATCATCTCATCACCCCTCTCTTCTAGTAAGGCTCTGTAGTAGAGTAAGAGGTTGTACGGAGGCTGCTGCCCGCTCCCATTTTACAATGGTGTGAGCCCCGAAGAGTAATAATTATGAATGTATTTACTGTGTTCGGAATGGCTTACTCCTCAAGAGGATCAATTGCATTCCTCTCATTAACGCATAACTTGTTCCAACAAAGGGGAACACATCTCTTTTCAAAACTAACGGCAACAATGGCTGAACGTAGTCCGGATCCCCGGCTTAACCCTATATAGTCACACATGGAGTGCATATAGGAAATGGGAATATATACCAGGAACAGCCAGCAGGGTACACAGGGATTGACCATCTACTACCCCTACACGTATGCAAGTCATGTGGAACATGATACCCCCAAAATAATTTTTCTTTCATTGGTTCCGTTTAGCTGTGAACACCTTCTCCCATCTACGACCCTCTTCCTTCTTATTTACTCTGTTTACGTATTTCCATTTACCATCTGGTTGGGAAGAACAATATTGTGTGCATTTTGAGCCACAAAATGTTCTTATCCTCTCCCGTCTTATGACCAACTTCCCTTTCCTTCCATATCTTATTCTGTATCCCATGGCTGTGTTGGCCGACGTGTGAAGCACATATGTGCACTCACTCACGAGCTCCATTCCCATTTACTGCAGTGGGCCACAACAACGTGATGCATATCACACATGAGCTATACGGTAACCACGTTTGTTTCAAGTCCAGATGTGTGACCCTGACGTTTTTTGGAAAATATATTCCCCTCAACTGGAAACCTTGAATAGGATGGATGCGGTGTTTTCTGAGTGCGATATTAGAAGATAAATGATGTGGAGAAGAGAAAAGACCACAATGATGCTGACCCTTGGTTGCAAAGGTTTGAGCACGCGCTGTCCCACGGGAAGCGTGACGGGCCATAATTATCGAAATTTATTTTTATTTCACTTTCTTGTACCACAAATAAGTTCATCCTCCGGCCTCGCTTCTCCACCTTGATTGTTCCTACGAGAAAAAACCGTATGGGACTACCCAACAAGAAGGGGTCAGAGATTCCTTGTGGATGCCAAGGAGGCATGTTGTTCACCTCACCGGAATGCTCGGCCTGCTACACACACCCGGAACACACACTTATGACTCACATTCATTTCTAAATGTACCTCCATCCATTTCTCAATATACAGTTAAATGAACAAAAATTTTCAAATCAGACGGTGGTATTCCAATGGATTGGGTACCAATATGTGAAGAAAATTGGGCAGATTTCTGTCAAATTTTGAATAGTTTACAAGTAAAAACTTTCCAAGTTTCGACTGGGAAAGCATGATAATGTCATATCTGTGTGTGTGTGTACGTGTGTGTGCATGTTTGATTGGTGAGTTGGTCAGATTCATGTACTTTTTGGTAGTTTGACCACAACAATGTCAGATGCATGAAGTGACGTTTGTGTTCATAAGCATAGTGGCTGACTGGGACGGTAGCCAAGTTGGACAGCGGGAGAGTGCTTAGGCCTAGTTGAGTCTCGAGAAATGAGTGCATGTCTGAAACCGGCAGGAAAAAGTTAATTACAGCACCATATTAATGCTCAGCAGGTCTAAGAACATGGTCAACGGCCATCACCTTTAGTCAAGGGACCGCCCACATGGGAAAAGTGATCAAATTGAGGTTAATACTGCCAAGTTGGTGGGGGTAACATGATCATCTGCTTAACGTTGTGTACGGAGTCACAATTATATTTGGCTAGAAGAACTTTGAGATAAGTGGCTTTTTCCTATTATAATAAATCGAACTGCCATACATAACCACTTGCAAGTGCAGTTAATGAACACTTTCGACGTAACTAGAACTAGGTATAACATCTAGTTTCATGATTAAAAAATATACTGAAATGAGAGATACAGACGAAAGAAGTATAATCAAAATATTACCTTTTCTTAGGTCCGCAATTTTGACTGGTAGGTCGACTACGACGATATAAAAACGGCGGTGAGGTCCAAATTACAAACGTCCGTTTCCTTGGAATTTGAGGACATCCAATCAGACGTTGACGATTAAGCACTGGGACAAACACACAGATTATCTTCACTCACGAATACCGGAGATATGGAACGCAGTCCCGGCGAGACGGAGAACTGGAGAACTTGACACACGGTATATGTAAAAGAAGAGTATGGGACGCTTGGAAAAGAACGGTATTTTTTAGAATTTTTTCAATAAAGTACGAAATTACGTTGGGCAAATAAAAATATTATGAGCCTTTCCAAGTAGAGACGCTCCCGTCATTGACGGAATCACAATTACTTTCTAATTATAAGCTTGTCGATATTTAACTTCTATCAGGAGCGTATTTATTTAAAAAAAACAATATTTTCATTAATTTTTGACGTTACACTGTAAGTGTTGAATTTTCAAAGGCATATAAAATGATGGTGCTACCAGTTGGAACCGAAGAAACACGATATGGCTCTCACAGAATAGGTCACACTGACACAAAACGGAGCGATGGGAAAACCGGATATAACAGTTTCAAAGTAAGCCAAGAGCATCAGTCGTACCAGAGCAACGTGCCCCGTCCGGTGTGCTCGTCGTGAGAAATCCAAACGTGGACTGGCAGCTTAACAACAATCGTACAGGTGATCCATCCTAACGTGATCATCAGCACTTTGAGAGGGACTGTGGACTGAAACTCCATGCCTATACCTCACACTCAGTCAGCGGAGGCTAACTGCACATATCCCAGCAGCAATAAATGCATACATACACTGTGAGGTGAGAGGCACATTTTATTTCTCGTTATTATGATGGGGAAACGGCCCCTGTATGAAAATCTAGCTAGTTAGTACATTATGAGCTTTACGGAATCAAGCGTGCCTCCCCAAGGAAGTTTTCTCAATGTCCGAAGCAGGGATGCAGCAGTGTCTTGCACGAGGCCCTGCTATACCCGATCACCCAGGTGGAAGTTCTTGGTGAAACTTGCGGTACGCTACTGTCTGTTCGTACCTACCGTACCTGTACTTGGTCGGCGGAATTACAGAAATAAATTTGTTGAATCATTGGTCACATGGATTGAGAGAATCTGTCATAAGAAGGTGTTTTGTCGGCGTTGTGCAGCTGAAATGTTCCATCTGAAAGTTAAAATGTAAATTCCCGAAACGTATTCCAGGCATTGTCATGCAGACTCGGACTTTCTGATCCCCTCACTACTTCCGTCTGCCAGAATGCGGGCAAGACACGGCAACAATGATCTGGAGTAGGCCCAGAGAGGGATTTGGTATGCATAATACACAGCAGGGGCGCGTTGGCGCCAGGGTGTTGCATCGACATGAGCATTGCATCGCTTTATGTCCACCATTATAACTGCAAGCTTAATTTCAGTTTATGTACAGTACACTTTCATGAGTAACATTAGGACTCCTGGTCCTAATGCTACATATAACAGTCTATAGCACTCACGTTTTATATCACGTTATAACACTAATTTAGGAGTCAACGTAAGAAGATTATGTTAAAGAGCAAGGCTATAGAACTTCGTTCTATATCCTTGGTGGAGCATTGTTTTTTAAAGTTAAGCATTGTGTGAAGAAGAGTTTGTTTGCACACAATTCAACGCTGGACGGCCTGAGAAAGAAAATGAGATGGGAAAATGCGCGGACAAATGAAACACAAACAGAATATCTTTGTTACGCCATCTATTGAGGATTTTTACCTTTACTTTAAAGCACACGAGAACAACCTCCATGCTAGGTTCAGACCAAATAACTTTTCTTTGTAATCTCATTTTCTGAACACGTTCTAACAGATTCACAGGTTAATATTCATAAAATTTGTTACGATAATGATACGGCAACGGCATTAGCAGCATCAAACCGGCGAGAGGTTGAATATGCATACAAACGATCACCACGAAATGCTGAATTATCAAGACAGTGCTATAAAATATGGTCCAAATATTAACTAAGTTGACAGGTGACTGCGGCACGCGAATCTTTTTGTACAGGGTTGCTCAAAAGTTTTGATAACTAGAAAAAGCTTTCCTGTTATGAACTTATCTCCCTAAGAAATGTTCGTTAACCTGAATAGGAGGGTCAGTCTAGTGTCCACAACGGATCGACGCGGGATTAATAGCCCATGTGACGTGACCCTCCCGTAGCAAGTGTAGCCCTTTGGCCTTTCGCCCAACTATAAAACCTACTTTAACAAAAAATCAATTTTGAAATTTCGTCAAAACTGATTCTGGGAAAATTAACATGGGATTTCCCCTAAGGATTTTCATGCGTCAGAGGGTTGACTTTGGTATTTTTCAAAATTTTCAATTTTTCTAACCCGGCGAAAAGCTACTTAGAAAACACTTTTACGTTCGTGTTAGCGTCAATTCTGAACAAAAATCAATTTTTGCGCCTACTTTCCGCAAAAATATTGCAACCTCTGATGAATTTAAGCAATTTAGTTAAATTAAATTTAAGAGTGCATTAAATTCATAGCTTTTCGGCAATTTCTATCGATAAGTTGTGCCCCTATAGGGTGTTTTTATTTTTTGTAATTATTTACCCTTGGACGTAGGAGTTATTTGGGCGAATAACTTTAGGGTTAGAATACTGTGGGAATGGGTCGTTTGCCCTATAAACACCGATTCGATCCGACTCACACCACCTGCCTCACCCTCTTACTACGTGATAGGATAGCCGAAATAGGAAACGTTAAGTGTAACGCAATCCGTCCGTGCTAAAATGCTCCCGTTTCGATAGCTAGAATATAAATAAAGTTGATAGATCTGATTTCACCATGTAGAGCTGTGTATCAGTCGTCCTATTTAGTCTAATTTATGTATGACAAAACACCAAGCTTTGATTCCAGCCTCCAACTGTTAGTGGTAAGCAGCACAGGATTAATTTCAGCTTTCGGAAATTTACCCCACCTCTAACCAACCACACTCACACTGCGGTATAGCGATACAATTTCGCCGCAAGATTCCTGCTGAACATTTTCCTGCCGCAAAATTTTGGCGAGGGGTACAAAATCCCGTCAGAGAGTATCCAGCGCCGCTTAATTGAATTGGTTGTTGGCCAGAGAATAGCAATAAGATTTTTCCTGATGTTACAGTTGGGGGATTGGGGAAACCTAACCCCGCTCTCCGTGGCATGAAACGGCGGATAACAGTGAAGTTGTTGGTCTTCGGACAGCGGGCGCAACCTCATTGTTTCCTTTGTTTTATTGTGTCCCTCCGGGAACTACCCGAGTCCTTACGGGCTGCAGAGGAAGGTAGGTGGGTATCTCGGTTCCTAGGACCACTTAGCCTTATTGCTTATTTTGTAATGTAGAATTAAGTCCTTTGCAGGCGGTAGTAGTGTCGTCAGTCGTCAGGATTATATCCTGCCGAAGCGGGTTTAATGTGGCGGTATTATCTCACCATAAGCGCACTGCAGCTTTTCCAGCGAAATAAGGAAGTAATGAGAAGTTCTGCTTAGATTTTTCAATGAAAGAACAAGGTAAACCTGACAACAGGACAAACTTAAATTCTTATGAATGTTGTGGATTTTGTTCATTCTTTTGCAGTTTGGCGGAATGTTGTGAACTTTGCTAATTCTGCGATACAGTTGGACCGTTTTGAGAAAAATGGACCCATCACCCATTCCACAAGGATTTTCCAGTTTTGAATTTCCACTTAGTTTTGAGAAAACAGTAGAAATAATCTTCTGCTGTTGCATGAGGGTCATACGCACTTAATGTCTATACTTCACACTTATTCAAAATTTCACCGCAGGACGAGACAATCAGCACAATCACAAACGTTCATCATTTTGCGGATCAATGAGCACTATCACAAAATTCAAAACAGGGAAACCCCACTGGACCTATAAAGAAAACCACCTCAGTGAAATCATAATTTCCGCACCCAGGATTTTAGCGTTAGTAATAGTATTGTGCGACCTTTCGATATTGCATGATCATTGATTTGTGAGCTAATGACAATGACGCGATCAAGCCCCCTTGGAAGCATGCTCAATATTATACTTGTTCAGCGCTAGGCAAATTGCGATACTGTTAAAGCTCTTGGATAGGTTTGCTCGTATAGTGTCGTGCTTACCCACACCTGATGATGCTTGCAAGTGCAATGCGTAATAACCGCAATTTAAACAAAGGACTGTGTAATACACCATGCACATTCATATCAATAACTCATTTGGGAGTTTGGAGGTAACTAAGCTTTTACCCCATTCAGGCGTACGGTGTAGTGCACCACACCTACAGGCATGACTTTTTCTCTCATCCATCCTTTGACTTCAGTATTTGGGGTTTCTATATTTACTGATGCAAGCTCAAATAAATGTTGATGGTAGGATACAGATGAGTTGGTTCAAGATCATCACTATGGACTAGAGACTAGTACAGGAGAATAGAAAATCATTCATCAACTGAGTGCAGTCGCCTTATAGTTTCGGTTATACAAGTGAACGTGCAATCATGATAGGGTGGTAGCCCTGGTTAGTTCTGATACCATGCATACTTTCTGTATACTCACCAAAGTAGTGCAGTTCTGATTTCAAAAATGATATTTTTCATAACAAAGAGGCTTATTAACCCCCGTTTCAAGAGTAATTCAAATTTCCAGCGCATAAATGTATGATACACTTCAGTAAACATTTCCAGGTGAAATTAAATATAATTTATGCATGAATGATATTTCTCATAGAAGTCAATAAACCTTACATGATGTATTCTTTTACTTCAGTTGCGATGTGATGATACTTAATAAATTAAACAGCGCTAATGAGCATGATTTGTATCTACAAAAATTTAAAATTATTGAAGGTAGCTGCGACAGAGGCACAGCCGTTCGAACTGTGCAATATACAGCGCAGATGAATTGAAAGAACTCAGACAGGCATTAGGAAATGGTAAAAGCATAACTCAATGCCATCAAACCAGCGAGTAAAAGTTCCCGTCATGTAATCTTCATTATCGAAATAGTGAATACGATGTTGAATGCCATATCATTTTCATATCTTCGCATAATCACGATTTTCAAAGCTCCACCCTCTCCACCTTAACTTAACACTTAAAAGTTCTTTTCGCGCCGATGTATAAATTCTTCGATTCTCGTCGTAAAATTTAACTTACTGTAATTCGATCCTTTCTTGTTTTATGAGAAACAATGCTAAAATAAATTCCCTGATTTAGTACAAAGCAAATGTTACAAACTTTTCAAACCTAAGATTGCTGTAGTTTCATTAACACCTGACTGCCACTGCCATTCTTGAACTACTGTGACTGGAACAGTTTCACCATTGGACTCCAACTGCAACTGTATAATTTGTGTTGGGTCGCCTGTCATGAGAATCTCGCTCTGGACAGGCTGAGTGATGTAGGTTTCATCCGGCTTTTGATAATGTATTATTACTTCATGGGGATGAATTAAGTCTTGTTGGCAGGTCTCATGAGACTGAATTATACCATCTGCTTCAACTACTTGAGGTACTGGTGCGACGGAAGTTACTTCAATGGAAATTTCTTCAGAGTCTTTACCCATTTTCTTTCCTATTGTTTTCCTTTTCGGTTGACTCATCCTCCACGGTTTGCCCTTCTTGGAAGTCTTCTCCTTCCAACCCGAAACATTTGATTTGTCAGACTGAATTAGTGAATTGTCAATTCCCCCGTATTTGAAACCCATCCGTTTTAAAATCCTCCGAAGACTTGTTGTGCTGCCTTTAAAATTTATTCTAGTCTTGGCTTCAGCTAGAACGAGAGGAATCGTTGGAGCGATCCTAGAAAAATTTTAATAAGTGAGTTAAAGAAGTAGACCTTTCCGCAACTACCAGGAATGCAACCCCATAAAATTGGTTGAAAATCGAACTTAGGAGCATTTGCAAAGCATCTCTTACCTTTTGTCATACATTTCACGAATGATGGACCTCAGAACTTCTTCTCCTTCAGCTCCGACAGAATCAAGTACAGTTTTTGGCCGGTTCCGTTTCTTTCCTGGAGTCTCCAGTTTTCCTAGTCTAATTACTCTCTTGGCAATCTTCCCAATAGTTTTGGTTCCTACATTCAGCGCTGCGGCAGCATGATCTTGGGGGCCCCTTAGATTACTCACTAAACTCGGATCCTTCTTAGCTCGTTTGAAAAAGTCCCACACATTTAGAATCAATTTTTGAGCTTGTTCATTGAAACTTTGACCTGGGAAGGAAAATGGCAGCTGTATATTAGATGCAACAGTCCCATTGCTGTCTTTTGACATGGAAGACGATTTGGTCTCTTTAGTTTTTGGAGTCAAACTTTCTCCTTCGCTATCGTCAAGCTTACAACTATCCACAATATTATAATCTTTGATTGACTCAAATTCTAGCAACACCACTTTCTCATCCTTTCCAAAATTAACAGTCGCGTCATCGTCGTCAACTTGTGGTGCTGCGGCTGAAATTCTTTGAAAAGTGATGGTATTTGTCTCATCAATAATCATTTCAGTGTCCTCTTCTACTTCTGTTGACAATATTTGTTCCGGTAGTTCCGATTCAGGCTGAAGTTGGCTTCCATCCCCCGCTGCTGTCAACAAACATTCAACACTTGCATTCACTGCCGCAGCTGCAGCCGCCGCTACGGCCTCATGGACTTCAGCTTCCGATAGTTCAATTCCTTGTTCCGCAATTTCCTCACAATGCGTTTCCTCACTTCCTATTAACTGTTCTTCAACCATTTGTTCCATAATTTGTGTAGTTGATAAACAACTTCAGCCGAGTTCCACACTGTTGGAAGTTGAGTCAAAACTAGACTGAAAATCGCGCCAACAAGCTTATGTGCCCACATAAAATTACAGATGGAGCAGGTGCACTCAATCTCGCTAAGCTATCAGTGGGAAAAATTATTGAGGGAGCATTTCGGCAAAAATAAAAGGCATAAGAACCCAACGATAATGGACTATAGTTAGTTATCTTTCTTATTATATATCCTCAGTTCCATTATCTTTGCTAAGCACCAAAGGCAGAAAGGCAACAGGCAATGCAATCAAAATTTTTATCAAAACCAAAAGTTGACCAAGGCCCGGCCCAATGCAATTGCTGCCAAGACCCTGTAATATTAATATAACTATGTATTTCAGTATACCTTGGAGTTGACAAATATTTCGGTAATTTTGACGGACTTTTTTTATGCTTATTTCTGATAGTTAAGGCGTGCCAAAAGCATAAAAAGCATAAATAAGCATATGTCATTTTAGGTGCTGGAATGGTAGGTAAAATCGAAATCTGGCACCTCAAAACCCCAAGTCCGGTTTTATTTTGATTTGAAAAAGCATATCTGACCCCCAAAAAAGCATAAAAAGCATAACTGCTACTTAAATTGAAAAATACACTTATTTTCGTTCCAAAACCGTATTAAAGCATAGTTTGAGTGTATTTGAG
>WJFA01002966.1:0-14206 GCA_009870155.1 Pseudobourletiella spinata | reverse complement strand
GAGATAAAATGCTTAGGTTAAAGCTCAGAATTTTAGTTCCATTTTGAATAATCATGTCCAGGATAAAAATAATGACATCCTCAGATTCTTCATTCAATTCTATCTCACAATGTCAATTAATGCTTCCGACATTGACCTGGGGCTCGAAGCCAAATCTTGGCGATAATGCACCTTCTGCAGTTCTCCATACTATCGAGAGTAAATTATGAAACCGCTCATCGATGAGCCGACATACCATCGATGAACGATACAGCGAAGGAAAAGTGTAAAACTAGACGTTATGATAAGCTTAGTTTTGTGCTTTGACTTCGGTTCAAATTCCCAGGTCGAAGGTCGGACAGATAGGGCTTGCTAGGTTAAAAATAATAACACCATGGACCATGCAATTTTCCGTCTGTCTGACTCAGGGTCATATACTCAACCAAACTTAATTTTAGTGACGCGGTCGCCATTTTCAAACAAATTTAGGGTGGTGCACAGGAAGACCATTACTACCTTCGAACTATTAAGATTTATTTATTTATTTTATTAAAAAATCAAAAAGTAGGAACGCGATTAAAGTTTTCAATTGCCAGATTTTAAAACGGCTAGTCTGGGATCAATCTACTCAAAACGAATGACATAATAGGGTAAAGTTCTGATAAGGAGGGATCCCACCTGGATGTCCCCTCGCACAGATTGGACACTCATCTAGTAGCATTACTAATGCCACCATCCTAGGTGCGAAAATTCAGGTTTGCCCGTGTTACAAGCCTCCGAAGTTTTAATCACTCGGGACCAAAGGTACGTCTTCATTGATAAATCCCGTGTTAAATCCCATAAAAATGGAAAATCCATATGGGTTTTAACATGGGACCCCCTCCCCGTTGGTGTCGAAGTGATGAAAACTTTGAAGGTCTGTAACTCGGGCAAACCTTAATTTCCGCTATTAGGTGATTGGCATTATTAATGCTCCTACATGACCTCTTAAACCAGTATAGTGTCCACTCTGTGCTAGGGGGACATGTGGGATCCCCCCTTGTGAGTCCAATACTGTGTATACTTACCCCGGCTTTTATGTTGTTATAGTTCGAACTGGTACAGATAGGAGTTGGCTCAGATTCAAAAAAGATTTCGACCATGATCAAAGACTAGCGTAAACTACTGATTCCGAGTCTCAACATGCAGTCGTCAGGTGTGCCTCTTCACGTGATCCTTTGGTTACTGTGGGTCTGCGCGTATGAGCCTTACTCCAGATCTCAGATCTCATAATGCTACTTATGTTCCAAAAATGCATGTGACAAACAGCGCCAGAAATTCACATCCACCTAAACTTTCATCATTCACCAGTACACCCGCCAAATTTCTAATTCTTAAGTTTAACCTAATTTGGGTGAAACTTGAATGTGAGAGTTGCGGCAGTTATAAATCCTTACTAAAAATTAGTAATCCTACGAGGGGTGAATAAAATTTTCCCCCTTCCCTTTCCATACCTCTAGTTGAATTTAGCATCAGTGCATATTGAGCTATCCTTCCACATGATCGATAAGGATTCTAAAGGCTCAAAAGTTACAGGATAACAGAGTTACGCCAGTTATTCTTGAGAGGGTAAGGAAAACAAATCCCACTTTCGCTAGACTGCTGCAAGAGTTTTCTGTCGATTAGTCAAAATCAAAGGCCACTATGCAGGAAAATTGACTGCAGATTCAGCGATCTTTTGTTGTGAGAACGATGGATGCGCAATTCTTCGGCGAGTCAAATTGACAGTACCAGTTTTTCCATTTTGTTTTCGTGGCCACGATCAAAATGTTCCAAATCCACCGTCCCATCCTTCGACATTCTGTCAGAGAAGCAGGAAAATGTCAGGAGGAGGAGTTTCCCAACTGAAAAGAATAAATCTTACTGGCGCTAAAAGTCTATCTGCTACTCATTGAGTCCCCCGTTTACACGCTTAAGACGTTCCACTCTGAATTTGACTCACATAAAATAAAGGTGAACATGCCGTGATCCGACTGACGGCGTCGTCTAGAGAAGTGGAACGGGCTCTCGTAAAGCCTAACAACCCGAACCCGAACTGTAGTAGATGCTGCAGAAAGTCCTCGACTGTGGAACCTAATCTTTTATAGGATTACACGGATATGTTTAACACCGGCATATCATAACTTACGCACCCACCATTCAAGCTGACTCACCTGACTTCATCCAACTTAACACGGGTTCTGAAGCCTCCAGTTTCTTTTCGTGTATTCTCCTGGAAATATTTAAAACAACTGACGGTATACATCTGCTTTTGAATACATAATTAACTTTTGATACTATATATTTCAGATTACCACCATCTTATAACCGCTCGTTGTAGCCATTTATTGGTATTTTATGACGTGGAACCGTTGATAATTAGATTAGTTTGTTTGAAACTATGGCAACCACATTATATGATAACTAAAGGAAGCGAACAGTCCATCATGGAGAGTGGAGGTTGCCACTCATCTTAAACTTAATTTTAGGCTGCTAAATTCAATTTGACTGAAGTTCTTTACCTAACCAACTACACCCCTAGCAACGTGAACAGAAATATATATACCTCAGCCAGTTGCTTTAACCTTACGGGGCAAATTATTACTTCCACTAAAATGGACGTATTCGAAAAGAATAGGAAGCTTAAAAGCTCTAAAATTTTAAATGTTGTAAACGACACACACTTCCAGAACTCACTTCAAAACTTTCATAAATATTACAGCCACAATGTATTGCAGGCGTGGGGTGTCACGCCAAGCTTGATTGTTGCGGTAGGCTGCTGAGCACTGCCACCATTTAGCAAACCTTAAACGACCGTCTTGACTCCACGAGTTTAGGGCAATCCAATGCTTTGGAACAACGTTCTTGCAATCAACCGCGGAAGGGGTGGAGTGAGCGTCTTGATTTCTGATGCCTGGTGAAACCCTCGACGGCCATGGGCTACCATATCGTGACCACTGAGAACTCATGTTTTGACAGATGATTCAGACCGAGGAGAAGCACCACTGCCGACACACTGGCTTGTTTACGCCCTCATTAATATTCAAACAAACTCGACAACTCTCCCGCGGAGACAGACAACAAGTCATATCACCTCTCCTCTTGCCAGCCCCTCATATGCACTTACAAAATGCAGTCGTTTACTCATTCCTTACGAACCAGCTCACCAGCTGCTAGCAACTAATAATCCATCTACCCGAGTTTGAAATCCGTCACCACCGGTTTCACTCAGATTAATACTCTTGCTCCTGGGGAGAAAATTGGATGTTGTCACCAGACCGTCTCGTCCACGGGTGGCTGATTCAGCCATGTTCTTGCAGTAGTTGGCAAGAGGAACCCCAACGTATGCTTCTACTGAATGGGAGGAGGGAAGTGAGATGAAGTGAAGCTCATTTTTAATCGTGACAGTTTCTCACTTGAGCACGCTGTGATTGATTTCCCTGCGAGGTCCGGCTGACTCAACCTGTTTTCACTTGAGGGGATGACAGAGTGAGCGTGTAGACTCAAGGAAACTGCAGACCAACTTAAGAAAATAGAGTGAAAGATGAGGACGCGACTCAGGTGAAAATGGGTCGGTGGGGCAAAATGCAATAATACGTGGAGATCTGCTGATCGTGAGAGGTCTAGTGGGCGGTGGTTTCATTGTCGAAAAATTATTTGACCATCACCATCCTCATCGAGCCTCAGTGATCACAGCCATGGTCAGATGTGCATACCGGCTTCAGTAGAGGCTTACGATTTACCGTGTAATTTCCGCTCGAAATCCCATCGGCTTAACTCAAGCGAAACGAACTGGAACTGCCTTGCCTCTATTTCATCTTCTTCCCCTAAGTCCCCAAATCCTATCGTAGCATAGGGTAAAAATGAGAACTGGGAATCGAGTAAGGCTTCTCCAAACCCCGACGGGGGCCGTTCCTCTTGTAACTGCATCGCAAGGACGTCTATTTTGCACTGAAAACTCGTCCCTTACATTTTCTTTCCTTATGTTAATGTGCCAGCAGAAAGTTTGACCGTATAATTATCGGAGTACAATCCACTTAATGTCCTGGAAATTACAAAGTGGCGGGTCATTACATGGAGGAAAATTAAAGAAAGAATTTCATGCTCTCAAAAGTCCAAGAGGCTTCAAAGCTTGTGTCCTTCCTAATGCAGTGGTCCTGCCGCGCCATGGACAGAACATTTCCACAGAAATTCATGATGCTGAAGATCTGGAACTTTCAAGTGTAATTTATCACGGGACATTGTCCCCATCCCACTCTACGTCTCACCAACTCACATTCCACTCCACCCCGTAATAAAGCCATTGATAAAGGTTACGCCAAATTGCCCACTCCATTATTATTATAACTATCATTATAGTCCGTCCCATGAAAAAATATTGGACGTTTCTCACCTTTCCGAATACTTCCCTAACTCCACAAGGACCCTTTCGCATATCCCAGAATTTGAAAATATCAGAGGCGACGATCCATCATCACAGGTGGTGAATGCCAGAATCAATCAAAACCCCAGCGAACGCTGAGCAGCGTCATTATTTTTCCTCATGGATTCCCATCCTGCCGGAGAAATTTCTTATCATCTGCTTTCCGGAATAGGGGATGGATGCATGGGGAAGTTACGTTGATCCCTCACCAATAATTGATGAACCCTCGGGGGCTAGTCCGTCTCCCACCCGTGTATTTGGGGCCCGTGAAATACGAGTGAGACTCCGGTACGTCCAAGTAGAAGCTTTTCCATTCTCAGTTCAGTGAGTCCAGCATATTTCGTGTTGTATTAACGTGAAAAAAGGACTCCTTCGCTCGGTCCGTGACCAACATGTCATCCCAGTTTACTTGTTTACCCCACAATATTACTAAGGAAGTTCAGTGGGTGGTAGTGTTTGCCCGGCGGTGATACCATCGTCAGTACTCCTTTTTCCTCATGCCCAATCCTTTGAGGGAGCGCGTGCGTCTCCAAATTTTGAAGCGCGCGTACACCACATTCTGTATATCTAACTTGAGGGACGTGAGAACCAAGGTGCACATTCGCCGAGCTCTTTCGTGCGTTTCACATTCACCCATTTCCGCTGCCGATACCCCGCTCTCCCTTTCTCTCACTCTTTGACTTTCGCTCATTTTACCAAGTTTCCTTTCCCTAACTCCAACATTCCTGCTCAAGCGACCCCGCTGCATGCTCCCACTCCCTGTCTGCCCTTTTCCGGATATACAGTTATCGCTCCCATCCCAACTGCTCACAGTCTCCTCATCCCCACTCTCTTCTCACAACCACACAAGCTGAATCTTGTCGACTCGGCAAAGCACTCGAGATAAGTGGAAGAGGAGTTGGAGTGGCGGTTGGAGGAGGAGGAGGAAGAATTTTATTGAAAATAATTTAGAGTTTAAGGGAAAAACCGGGTGAAAGTGCTCTCTAAATAACAAGGTTATCTCGGCAGACTCTCGGTGTAGAGTCCTCCGCCGCTCCTGCTTTTGGTGATAGTCAGGGCAGTGAGTAGTGACGGGAATCAATTGACTGTAGCTGATGGTAGTGTTAATTCGAGCGTCAAGTTTCTTCTTCTCCCTCAGCCGACAACCGGGGGCGGACGTACTACACGGCTGACCCTCTTTTCGAATTATTATCATTGTTTTCGTCTTCTTGAACCAATTCCCTCCCACTGCTCTCCACCCGTCCCCCAACCCCTTTGGGAAGGACGGGGCAAAAAGACGAAGACGAGGAAGAAGAAAAAAAGATAAAGTGAGGAGAAAACTTTTCCATTTCCCCCCTCCCCTCGCCTCCCATCCTCTACTTCGGCTACATCCTTAGAATTGACGGCTCAACTTAATAAAGGCTGGCCGAGCCGAGTGAAATGGTCCATGAAATTCCTTCACGTTCATTCCTATATTAAGGGCCACACTATGGTCTGGACCGTAAGGGATAGAGGGGTGTCTACATATGTACAGTTGAGAGCCTCCTTCTGCTCCTGGCATATACTTTTCCCACAGTGTTTTTTCGTTGTCCCCGCAGACAAAAAGACAAGTTGGTGCCCGCCCTTGTTGTTCCGAGATTAAAAGACGAATTACATGATGAGATGTAAACTGCTCTTGTTGTTTTGCTGTCGTCGTCCTAGTTTGTGTCGCACTCCATGGACCACTTCCCGCCACTGCATCAGTCTCGAAGGAGTTATCAGTGGGAGCAGGAGGAGGAGGAAGAAGAGTGTTCAACTTATTTTTCCCTTTGACAAGTGAGCTGGCCCTTATCACTAATCATCTTGCCGCTCCTGTTCTTGTAAATTAAAAAAATGGAGACATTATTGGAGTAGCACAGGGAAACATATTGGAAAGGTCAGGGGCTTCTACTTTCTCTCTCTCTCTATCTCTGTGAGCTAACAGCGTGCAAAAAGTGCAATAACAATGACTGACAAGAGAGTTCTATCAAGTGTCCCAGTGGAGGGGAAAATTTATCAAGTTGGCTAATTCGTCTGATTGATCTTCAAAAAGTGAAGCTGTGTATGTGTATGTGTATTTTGGTGTAGAAATTGGAGAGCAGACAGTATAGCTCTCTAGCTGCACAAAACTCTGTCATGACCAGTAGCAATAATAACTCGAGTGACTTAGTCAGTGAAGGACTCCGTCTGTTGGAGCAGGGGGACGCGACGGAAGAGGGCTACCTACGACATGGATTGGAATGGACGCTCCTCTTCATCGTCGCCTACATACTTGTCTTCATCGTCGGAATCGTGGGTAACTCCTGCGTCGTCCTCGTGATTTTACGAACCCGGAGTATGCGGACCGTGACGAACCTGTTCATTTTGAACCTCGCCGTGGCCGACTTACTAGTCATCATATTCTGTATTCCCCCCACACTCCTCTCCAACATTATCATACGTAAGTCTACTGCTTCTGTTGTGATAGTTCGAGTGGTCGGAGTAGAATAATGCGGCGGTGCAGTATTGTGAACAACGCACGTATATATTGAAGATAAGTTATTATAAATATGGGAGGCACGTCCTCCACCCCCTCCCCGGACTTTGTATGCACTGGGATAGGAGAGGACCTTTTTAACTTTCCCAATTATTACTCTTACACTATGAAGCACGCCTGGGCGAGACAAGGTTGTGGAACGTCCTAATATATTTATGAGTCCCGCCTGCTCCTCCTTTACCCCGTTTCCCGCTGTGTGATCTTGTGTGGGTGAGGCATATCGCCCCTGCTCCCGTTACTATCCTCCCGGTTCAGTGGGGAATACTGTGAGGGCTACTAGGACTCCTTAGAGTGTAGACGGAGGAGTTTAGGGTAGGTTAGACTGCAAGTAGGCACCCCGTACGTAGATAGCTTGTCCTAGTCTCACGGGTGGGTGGCGTAAGGGTATAAGTTGTGAGTGGCTGTATGTCTGAACCGAGGATTTTATTAATTCTTTGAAAACTCTTTACGCCCGGTCTGAATGGGTAGGAGTAATGTGAGGCTATGCATCACATTATATTGCTTCATATGTTTCACATCTAATGGTAGTTTAGGATTTAAGTGGTCTCGACGACTCGGCGGAATCTTCGGAGTGGTGGGGGGGATCCCGCTCAAATCCTCCAACTCCCCAAATCCACCGCAACGTAATGTACGGTCATCCGTTTCCCAAGGCCTTCACATGGCTTAACAAGATTCAGCCCGCATGGACATGGTATTTCTAGATGGAAAAAATTATAGCGGTTTTGAGTTTGAGTCCCGCCCTGCTCTGCACTGCCATGGAATGTACGGAAAAAGGGAGTGTAAATAGATCGTTTGGATGTAATTTACGCGACCTGTTCCTGGATAATTAAACACTGCAGTGAGCTATTTACTCTTTTGCCTCCGAACTAAAGTCCTATGTCATGGAAACCAGTGGTAGTGGTACTTTTCGTACTAGTATTAAATGTTCGCCGGATCGCCGGCAGGACATTTTGTGTACCACATGCTCCCCTCATTAAAGGTGAATGCCTTGTGAGTGGTACCGAAAACTTACAAACGCCCAGCTCTTGTCTATTACATGGGTTAAGTTTTATAGCATCGGGCTGCGTTTTCTGGTTCGTGCGTGGAAATTCCCATTTTACGTCTACCTACTTAGGAGGACAGATGTTATAAAACTCTGAGTTACTTAGTTCCTTGCTCTTTTGCACACAGAGAACATTTGGAGCTTACTCCCATCCCATTTCACCCTATTCTTCATTCAATCGGAGCGCTGAGAGCTTTCCAGTTTATTATCTCAAATCTCACCGACGGACGAGCATTGTGTGCAAAGTAGGAATATAACGGAGGCAACAAGGTTACAGCTACGACATTATAACTACGCGCCCAGCGACCATCTCCAACGTTCTCAACTTTCAAATTAATATAAAAGCGGAGGGTTGGAAGCGAAATGCATGTATGTGTGTGTGTGTCTGTGACTCACTGTGTGTGTCACTGAAAATGGTGTCAGCAGAGATGGAATACATTTGGCAAAAAAGTTTCAGGTGGATATACAGCTGCTCTTAATTCCAACTTTACAATTTGTCCTATCCCCACCTTTATTGTTATTGCCGCCGACGTGACGGAGGAACGTACGGGAAGGATGTACGTAAAAGTATCTTTTTCTCCCGTTTTCCACCAAAATGACTCATGGTTTTCATTGTTACGACCTTGGATAAGTTGCGCTAGCAGCGACCTTGTAGCAAAAGCTCTCTCATGCAGCGAGCGATACCAGCATATTAAATTAATTTGGCTCGTCCATATTAATAACGTGCCTTCAGATTCAAATTTTCTTTCGGATCTCCGTTATTACGCGCTTCATTCCATTGAACGCACGAGCGGGAGGATTTACTTAAGTCTGTAGAAGTGGTTTTGTCTTGCTCTTCTTCATGGATTGATCAGTTGCTAATGAAGTGGTCGCAAGCTTCAAAGCCGGAAAAATCCGTGGAATTCATTTCAATGAAAGTATGCAAGACGAAGTGAGTTGATGACTGATGACGTCTAACGTACTCCATAATGGAAGAGAATCCAGGAAATCGGAGTTCTCCTCCCGGTTGGTGGAGGAGGCTCGCTGAGGTAGTTTGTAATTTCGCAACCGCTCTTGCCTTCAGTGCTCCAAAACATAGCTCGGTTCCAGTAGTGTGGGTATTCTGCAGAAGCCTGTCAGCCTGCATTACCATCGCTGACATGTCTAATAAGTGTGTGGGTGAGCTGAGACGACGGGTGGCTCTAATAATCTGGGATGTAAGTTATTCCATTGCATGTCGCACGGCACTTATTAGACCCTTCATTAATTTCCCCGTGAATGAGGGATAATTGCGGGGCTCGATTGGCCATTTTCATGAAGAAGGATGGGGACATAGTGGAGCTGCACTACCCTACTATGAGACATTAATCACCACTGACATAGAGGATAGCTCCTTTGTTTCAACTTATAATGAAACCGTAGCCTCGGGTACGAAATTCATGGAGCTGGAAGACGGAAGGTCTAGACAATGTAAATATCAGCACAACCACATCAGTGTTATACACCTCCATCTCGGGAGGATGAACACAGTTAGGTATGTGTTCATACCGCAATAAAAGATTTCCTAACCTAGTGCGAGGACCTACTTTGTTAGAGCTATATGACTCATAAAAATAAATTGGAAAAAAAATATTTAGTGAATATAAATTTATTTATAGGTTGACGGCGGGAAATTATAATTTCAAATTCTATCTATTCTTTTCCCACCAAACTCTATGGGAAGACTCTTCTGGGTGTAAAGGGATTAGATGGGTCTCAAGGGTGTACGTTTCTCAAGGGTGTACGTTACGACGTTAATAATATTCGGACGGGTTCAGGTTATGGGGCTATGGGAGTTGCGGGTACAACATTCCGGAAGGTGGTGGGAAATGTGGGAAAAGTCTCCGGCGAAAGTATTTTTCAAAAAGGTCGTTGCCTCCCGTAGTTGAGCAATGAACGTGCACAATTATGGGCTGGAAGGGGTCCAGCAGCCTTCTCCAAAGTTTTGTGGGCAGGGAAATTGGAGTGGAGCGACCCTATTGCAGACAGCCGCACTTTCATTAATGCGTAACTTAGTCCGTTGGTCGCTCGCATAGGGGGGCTTCCAGAGTAGTCAAGGTGCATGGACATGTGGTGGCATGCTTAGCTTGATTATACAATATTTTAAAGAATTTTTTCTCCAATTACAGCGTGGGTCCTCGGCTGGTGGATGTGCAAAACCGTGAACTACGTACAAGGAGTTTCCGTCTGTGCTTCCGTCTACTCTCTCGTCGCCATCTCTTTGGACAAGTAAGTGAAGGTAGTTTTAACTTTGAGCCCGTTTAGCCTCTATTAGAAAGCAACCCACCCCCACTTAGGAGGTGCGAACCGGCGTGTTATGTCACAGGAACTCTGATTTACTATCAAATTAAAAGTCGCTGATTACCCACCACTTTGAACTATGGGGAGTGCCTCCGGTGTGCAAACAATCCCAACGCTTTCACAGATGTTTCACAGGGATGTTGTTGGCCAGCGCGGCGGTTGTTATGGGGACCCCTTTGCGTCGCTATAATTGTAATACTTTGTCACCCCCAACGTCATTTCCACTCCAGGGACCGCGAATGTCGTACTGCTGGCAGTAGTAGTTGATGCCTAAGCTAGAACCTTCACTGGAGACTTGAAAGGCCTCCCTTTACTGGCAAGCGTATTCTGTGATAATACAAACACGGTGTACATTACTACATCCCATGTCTCACGCTCATTTCAAAGGACAAAACCCCGATTACTTGAGAGGCGGATAGACGTTGCGTATACAGATATACATGAGTTCCCCCAGGGAACCAGATCCTCTTTACATGAGTGGAGACTGTGTTTCCAGAAGTGGAACTGTTTATCGTTCCGAGAAAGTTGTCAGTCGGATGGGATGAGGATTTGGAAACGGATTAAGTTGAAATTGCTCCTGTACGTATGGGTAAGAGAAGGAGCTTGTAGGCCCCAACTCTCCGGGCAGTGCTCTGGTCAGTTGTTGTTGTATATTGGATGTGGCGTGAGTAGAATCCTAAGTATTGCAAATTTGATGACGAGGAGGTAGTATATCTTTGACGAGTGCCTGTGACAGGTTGGGGAAGGACTGGAGGAGGTTACAGGAATCTTTTTATTTCCCCAGGTTCCTCGGGATCTGGTTCCCCATGAAGAAAGGACTGACGAAGCCCCGGGCTCGCACGATTATAGCACTTATTTGGCTCATGGCCTGCCTTGTGATCCTACCGTGGGCTCTCGTCTTCGACCTTGTGGATGAGTCAGGGCATGTCTTCTGCGTGGAGGTATGGCCATCGCAAGTGTACGGTGACTTATACTTCCTCCTGGGAAACCTCCTGGTCTGTTACATTCTCCCGTTGGGTGGGATCTCCCTGTGCTACACCCTCATTTGGTTCCGCGTTATGAAGAGGAAAATTCCGAGGGAGACAGCCTCTGTGGCGAGCGTGAAGAGGATCCATCGGAAGGCCAAATTTGGAGTGCTCAAAATGCTAATGGTAGTCATTCTCGTATTCCTCCTCAGTTGGCTCCCCCTCTATGGTATTTTTACCCGCATCAAGTTCGGACCTCATCTAGAACTATGGGAACAGAGCCTGTACTCAATTATCACCCCATTAGCCCAGTGGCTCGGCTCCTCCAATTCCTGCATCAATCCGATCCTTTACACGTTCCTAAATGCCAAGTTCCGTCGCGCCTTCCTCGCCATCAGCCCGTGTCGACACACTCCGCAGAAGCCTCCGACGCTCCAACGACGCCTGGCCATCAAGTCCACGTATAATCTGGCACGGAAGCATGGCAACAGTGGGGCCGTCACGGGGGTCTAATTGGACAACCGATTGCTCTGTGCCGGAATAGGTGTGAGAAAATTATTTTAACAACCCGGGAATGGGTGGAGACGACGTAAACGCGTGCGGTCGATGTTATCAACCTCACATAAATGCTGTATACTGACTTTTTCAATCAACTCGCTCATGGGCAGAAATTTGTACTTACGAGCATTGAAAATAAGGGAAGAGAAGGCACCCGCCCTTTTTATCTCAAGAAACAGTCCAAGAGGGAAAGCAACGAGGGAGCCTAACGCCGCACTTAGCTTGTAGTTATGTGGATTCACGTTGTAAAATTATCATCATTTTCAGTCCATGTCACACCGATAAGCATATTGTCTCTCGTCATCTTCCATGTGATCCTTTACAAACAAGGTTGATACTGATATTCTGTCCGTTTTTTATTGCTCTCATCATTATGTAGGATATATATATATATATATATATGTATGCTGCAATATTCCTCTGTCTATATGTACTTGTGCGTACACAACCAACTAATGTGAATTCCCTTTACAATGATAACTGTGTGAGACTGGAAAATGTTAAGGACTGTAATTTACTGCGAAGTAAATAATGTCGTTGCGGAGAAGTTGTCAGCGATTCGTCCGGGTTTTTCTCTTTTACGATCATAAGCGGATCATGAGCTTAGAACTGCAGGCTGATATACAACCTTAACATGACTGCGTTCAACATACTTCATCATCTTCAACGGCGAACGTAGCTGTTAGATGAGACAGATTTTCTGAGTTGAACCGAGAAGTGTATTCAATGCCATACTAATCATGGTGTCTGCGGTTTGATTCCAGTCATTTAATTTGTGGGAACATGCAGCACGTCTTCGAATGTGGAGCGTCTGAAGAGCATCTACGCCGAAAATTAGGATGGAGCTTAAAAGGAAAAATGTCATCCTGCGTGAAACATGTAGGCCGCGGAGGCTTCCATTTCACAATACTCGCGAGAGTCGTCTCCAACGCTAATCATCTTACGCAATGCAGTCGGGCGGGTAGGAGGAAATCGAATTACATCATTGAATTAAGGCTTCAAAAGGAATTATTTCTCTGGGGAATTCACCCTTTAGATTCTCCCTCAGTCCAAATCACGTGAGTAGCTTTCTGTGTTGAAAGAGAACTTGCTACTTAAAATTTCCATTCTGAGACCCGTGGGCGACCCTGTCAGGCTGTGCTCATGTGCAAGAAATTCTCTCCAGATTTTGCCTCCGGTGATTTGCGCTAAATCATAATGTGAGTGCTTCAACAGAGCATGGATTCTTTTGGAAGTTGCAACGATCAAAGATGAAAAAGGAAATGGTAAAAACTGAGGCCTTTATGTGGGTTCATAACCGAACACTGAACCAATTAATGTTTTCCCACGCGAAAAGGTCACCATTGAACCTTTAGATCCACAAGCCTCCTCTCCCGACCTGTTGAAAAGAGGAAATTAGAGCATTTCAAAAGTTTCTCAACTAATGAGAGAATATTCATCATGGAAAACCTCGCTTTATGCCTACGAGTGCCACGAAGTTTCAAGGAAGTAGGATTTTCAAAAAATTAGTATCAGCCAATGGTAATGATTAAGTATTGTCTTCCAGTAATGAGCACTCTAAAGTTTCCTGGTCAAAGTAATGTGCCATTTGTACTAACAAATAGAAAAAAACAGAAAAACTCGTACCTACTTTCCTCCGATAATCAGTATAAACGTTACGGCGAATCGTTGGGAGAATCGAGTCTATTCTGACAGCACAAGAGCGAGAAAGTGTTCAGAACTGACTTCCGGGTGGGTTCACTGTGGGGGTCATGTAATAACATACATAATACATAACGTGTGAAAGGAATTATAGCTACAAAAATTGTAAACGCATTTCCGTAGAGAAGAGTTTAGCCAGTGAGTTGGTATTATAGCTGCTCACGTTATTGTAAATACTAGTCGTGCAATTTCCAGAAGCGGCAGGGGAAACAAATTTTCTAGACTCTGGGTTTTCATATTCGAGCCGTGTCAGTCGTGACAGCTGGTACAGACACGAACTTTTCGTTGTATTTATGACCTTGTGACCCAAACCCCACCATCGGCCTTATTAATTATTATTGCAATCAATTTTCTAAAATGCTACACAAATATTTTCCAGTTCATTCTACATTCCACAGAGCTCGCCATATTCGTCAAAGGGAACCGTTTCCGTACATCTGGTCTGGACGAATCGTGGAACCGACGTGCAATCTTAAGACTGTGTCGGGACGAGTTATAGGCTTTTCATTTGTATTGTTGAAACCTTTGAGTAGCTCTGGCTGGTACCATCACGAAATGGGCAGCGAAATCACTTCGGTGTCAAATTTCTAAAAACATGAATACCCACAATAACCATAGTAGGTACTACTTCATTTTAATAATGTTTCAATGGAGGTTCAGACTCAATC
>WJFA01002965.1:0-14211 GCA_009870155.1 Pseudobourletiella spinata | reverse complement strand
CAAGGCAAAGACCTACCATAAATTTAGGTCCTAGAAGTTGAAGACCGAGACCTAGTAGGTCCCGGTCATGCCTTTCGGGACCTAAATCGAGTAGGTCTCGGTCCAGGTCTAGGTCTTTTAGGTCTTCGACCTGGATCTTTTTACAGCACTACTTGAGACGTTGTGATCATGCAGAAGGGTCAAATCTGGGTGGCAGCACCTACCGCTTTCAGAGAAGTCTGTCCATAAAAGACGTCATCAAAGGGGTCAGTGGGTGGGTCAAAGTCTCCCATTTAGCGTCATGTTAAAATTGTCGTCATTAGGGGTGCCCCACGGACACCTGAGAACGTCGTACGATGTAGTATCTCCTTCATAATTCTTGCCTAAAAAATATAACATATTTTACCAGAAAATCCTGTGATCATCATCAGATTTCGTGCAACTACTTGATATTATGCAGTAATTAGGAATTCATCTGGTCATCGTTCAAGTGGTTACCCACTAAAAAACTGTACGGTACTCATCAAATTTAAATCAACTTCCTAGCGTTCAAAAAAGTAGAACGAATTCGCAGTGATAAACAAAATTAAATAATTCACAACTTTGAACAAAATTAAAAAGAATTTACAATTCTCAATAAAATCAAAACAACAAGATGGGAAGACTGATTCTGTCACTGCAAGTACATTATTTTACGTTATCAGGTTTCTCAAATGATTTTTATCCACATGATGGAAAAGAAAAATTGTTTTCCCACGTCGGTCATTGGGGTGATACTGACTGATGACTTTGCTGTCAAATTCTACAGCAGTAGAAGTGATATAACTTGATTGAGATAAAAATCAATGAAGTTCAAAGTGGAAAGCTGATTCATTTTACGGAATCCCCCATCGCTGAATCCCAGTTCTGGTAATATTCTAACGCGTGCTCTAAGAAGTCTCATAGGCAGTGACGATCGTTCCCGATAATCAGTGTGTAGGTGGATGAGTATGGTAAGGATCCTCTTCATTTCTCGCATCATAGCTGGGGCAAGAAATAGCTTCGAGCAGGAAAAAATGAAGAAAGACAATGCTTCGAAGGCAAGTATAGCGAAGAATGCCAGGAGCAGGTACTGGCCTGATCCAATGTTCAGAATAACATAGTATGTTCCAGAAATGGAGCAAATCAAAGCCATGAGCTTCCCAGTAAACAAGATACGGCTGTAAAGGATGTTCGCAATGGCGACCATGATTGTCCTCTCATTGTAGAGTCGCACGTACCTCGAAAGTTCCTCCACCGAAACAAGTTCATCCTGTCGATGAACTCTTGAACTAATAACAACAAACATGTGCTGGTGATGTAACCACCTTTTAGATACCAAAGATCTTAAGCTTCAAGTGGTAGAATATGACTTATCTTCATACCTGCACAGGTTGTAATTAATTAAATGGGAAACGGCTAAAGGATAAAATCAGCTAGAAATCGGCTAAAACATCAATTCCGAAAATAAACTTGCTTTAGCCTATCGAGTGATGCCTTCCAACGGATAAGGGGATTCCACTATGGCCATCGTATCATCGCAAGTAGGAGTGTCTGAGACCTAAGAAAGTGACTTGCTTTTATGTTCAGGGCGTAGAATTAGCCTGGGAATAATAAAAAGTAACTTATAAATTGAACTTTTTCTATGAAATTTAAGCCTTCCAGTGCAGTAGTCGCCCAATGCTTCAAAATTTCAATTCGTATGCATCAACGGCAGAAACCTTCCAAGCTACACCTCGATTGCTACTATAGTAGAATGGGGCTGTAGCGGTGTCAGGTAAAATGGTATTTCTCCATTGCTGTGCAATTTGGAATTCCCCGGCAGAGCCAGAGCCCCGTTTATTAAGTAGCCTTCTAGGGTACTTTATGTATTCTGCTTGTCCTACCGTCTGTTCGGTCAATAACTCCCGAACCAAGTCGAAAATTGACATAGGGTCTTGATCAGTCTATAGAGCATTAGCCATTTCAGAAGTGTATTGATTCAGAGTGTGGTCACAGTCGGTGCAGACCTCACGGTCGCAAAATTGACAATAATGGACAAAACCCCTCATTTTTCGGCATCAGTTGAGAACGATCCACGGAAACTTATGTATACTGTTTTGTGAATGTGAAACAATTTTCGGAAAAGTAGAAATGGATTTTCAAAATCATTTTTTTGGTTTCACTATCACCTTTATAAATGTTTACTGCTATTGCGCCCATCCTTTTGGTAGGGCGATAGACGTTACTTTCTTTCGCTGCGATGCACCGCCAGGCGATGCATCGCGATACTAAAGGCTACTTTCGTAAACGCCGTTTGCTCGGTTTACTAACATAGGGCTAGGTTGGGCGTATAGCGGTACTCGGAATAACGGTTTTTTGTATAGCGGTACAGTTTTGGAAATAATACAATTTAAATAAGTTGAATACGTAATTAAGTTTTAGAAAATTCAAGCTGTTGAAGTCATTTCCTCATGTTTTGTAGTGTAGTGAATCTAGAAAAAAGAATTCGCCTAATCCATAATTGATCTCGTTCCTTAATTTTTGCTGCCTTCAGCTGGTATTCTGGTTATAATTATCTTTGAGCCACTACAATAAAGACAAATGCTACTCTTTATCCAAGGAAACGTTAAATACTACATAGTTTTGCATAAATAAGGCATCTAGATTTTAAATGAAGTTATTGGATGTATTGTGCATAATGTAGTATGTATAGTGATTACATGTTATCTATGTACACGTATGTCTATATGAACATCTATGCCTGTGTGTGCCAGATTATCTCAAATCAGGTAAATCAAACATCTGATGCAAAATCTCAGATAGGATCAGATATCTTCTAAATCTCATCTGGGGTGGATCAGATAAGATTCAAATGCGGAAATTTTTATCTGTCGACTTACATATCAGATCGAATTCAGGTATGATAATCAAATTATCTGGTCTATTCCGACCCTTACGTATTAGGCAATGCTGAATTCAAATGTACTTGTGCCGCAGTGGAATTTTCTAATCCGTTGGAAGGCCTTACTCGTAAGAAACCTGATGTGTAAATGTTTTACCTTATTTCCGCCATTGTCGCTTCTGCCAGCGAAAACTGAAAAATATTATTAGACAATTCAGCAAAGAAGACGAAAGCGATGATTGTTGCAATATAGCACGTCGTGAAGGCATCCAACGTGAACAATATCACGTAAATCCCGTGAAACTGTTCTGCGGATACTAAGAGGGACACATAAAAAATATCCCAATGTGGAAAAACTACTAGAAGTACGATGTAAGCCGGAGGAAAAAATCCAACAGCGAAGGGAGTCAGAGCCAACAGCTTTTCCTGGCGATTCATTTTGAAGAAATACTGCGTGCATCTGACCATCCGTGCCCACTCCGAAATGAATTGTTCCCACATATTATCATGGTACACAACGCGGTAATGAGAGCTTGGAAACTGAACACCGTTGAACAAAATTATTGTTTCGTAAAGGCCTCTTTGGAAAATATCATAACTCCAGAAGGTGGCTGTGCAAATCAGTGTGCACGACTGCCCTACCAGAATTAGAATGTGCATTTCATCTTTCGTGTGGTGCAGCCACGTTTTTACCAGAGCAAAGATAAGATGAAGGCACTTGCAGCAGGTCAGCAGGAATAGGGCAAAATGTACTACTTTCGACAGCACGGAATGCTTAGCTCTCATTCTTCCAGTTGGTGAGTCAAAGGTTACAGGAAGCACATTGAACCACGTCGCAACTCTAAACCATTTGAGTGATATCGCCGCAAAATCTTCGGTGAACATTAATTGCATACTGAAATGGTAACGGTATCAACTGTTACTGTACTAGAATAAATCCAAGAATTTTTCAGTTTATATTTTTATCACGAGAATCGTAATCTCAGAAGAAAGAGGCGCCCATGAGTACTGTTGTTCTAAACCGACGCGTTTTGACACTCGCTACGATTTATTTTCTACAAGTTGCAATTTAAATTTAGAATAGCAGGAAACAACAGCAAGGCATACAGTTTGTCTGTGGCTACTTTTCAGCTTTTCCAGTCCTTTTTGGGCCATAAATTTGGTACACTGTTAAAAGAGCTGACTAGACAATTTACCTACATGTCTAAAACAGAAATGAGCGAACAGTAAGAGCAAGAGTCTCAATGTTGTCCCAATGTAGGACTTAAGTACGCCATTGGATTGCGAATGTTTTCTCAAGTTCCGCCTAAATCTCGTTATTTATAAGTCCATTTCTAATGAAAATTTTACCCTTCCCCATTTATTTTACTTTTTTGTTGGTGGTTTTCCAATGTATCGTCGTAACTAAGACAGTCCAACGAGCATTTAATCCAGATAAATTGAATGGATGGATATAATCGTGTGTGAATTATTACTGTGTTGGTATATCAAAGCGTGGCTTTTAACATTAAATTTTCAGCTTCCGTTTATGCAATTCGGACAGAAAGAACAAGCAGCTTAGCTTCAAGCTAGCTGAAAAGAATCTGGATCATTTGTCGCATTTGCAGATCAGGAGAAGTCTTCCAGTAACATTACGAGTGCGGGAATACGTTGAAGGGGGAAGTTTCTTTTACATACAAGTAGTGCTGTAAAAATGCCCAGCTGAAAGGCCCAGATCTGGACCGAGACCTACTCGATTTAGGTTCCGAGATAGGGAATGACGTCCGAACCGAACATGTACGGTTTTTCCGAACCGAACAGTGCTGAACCCGAACGCGAACCTGGTAAAAGTTCGGGCCTACGTGATTCGATCCGAACCCGAACATATGAAAAAAGGATCGGTAAAATGCCGATCCTTTATACATCAGTTGGGGTCGGCGATCCCGAACCGAACCCATCCAATGTTCGATGTTCGGTGTTCAAAAGTAAAGGCCATTTAAGAGTGGGTGCACGGTAAATGCAGGACGCAGGAATGCATACTCTAATTCCGAATCCCATCTTCGCAAATCCCTAGTCTCCACCGGTGCGTAAATTCCAAACCACAACAGTACCGTGTAGTGATATCCCAGGATTCAGGTACCTTAGGAGGGCTTGAAATTAGCACACTAACAACTTCCTAACATAAATTTGATTTTAGTGTATGCTCTCACCAAAAGCTAAACAGCCGTGCATGCTAACGTCTCCTAGTGCTAAGTAAATACAGGAGCAAAAATGCTGTGCGAATTGGCTGTTGATATAACTTAAGTTTCGTTTTATTTGACTATAGACGGCAATGTAAATAACCAAATGTTTCTAAATACCATTAATTTGTAGTTTTGCACGTGGATTAATGTGTAAGAATGAATTTCATAAACTGGCAATGAACAAATACGAATACGAATGACAAATACGAATAAGAAATACATGCATTTCTGTGTTTGTATTTGCCAATGACCAGCTTGTGTGCTTGTATTTCTACATATTTGTGTTTGCCATTGACCATATTGTGTACTTGTATTTCTATATTTCCATTTGTCATATTTACAAGAATTGTATTTTGAATTCGAAAAAAACTGCCGTTTTTCTTTGAAAAATACCAATGGAAAATACAAATTCAAATGAGAAATACGAATACAAAATACAAGTATTTTTGTATTTGTATTTGCCATTGACAAGCTTAAGCATTCGCATTTCTAAATTTGTATTTGTCAATGATGGGCTTAAGTACTTGTATTTCTGTATTTTTATTTGCCAATGGCACCTATTTTTCAAAGCACTGCAATGAATTAAGTAGTGTTTAGATGAGTTATAAAGTGGTAATTGTTTGAATCTAATGTTCTAACTTATTGTGTGGTAACGAAGAACATAATGTGTAACGGTCGCATTTATCCTGTTTTAATTGCATTCTTAAGACTTTATCACACGATGGATTAATTTTAATAGAAATTTAGCTTCTGTAGCAATGCAAACAACTCAAAACTACCTTATTTGAGATTTTAGACCGTTAAGGCATTGTAGCGCTTGAATGAAATGAAATTCAAATCATCGAACACCGAACCGAACCCGTGCCGAACCCGAACCGAACCGAACAAATTTTCCCTCGAACTCGAACTTGCCTAATGTTCGGAAATTTTATAACGATCCGAACCCGAAAGTTACGAAAAAAGGTTCGAGATCACCGAACAAGAACGCGATCCGAACACGAACCGCAAAAAATGTTCGAATGTCATTCCCTATTCCGAGAGGCATGACCGGAACCTACCATGTCTGGGTCTAGGTCTTTTCTTGTAGGACCTATATTTATCGTTGGTCCTTGTCTTGAAAGACCGAAGTGACCTAAATATTTTCGTTGATGAAACTTTATAAAATGAAGGTTTAATATACCTGGTGCACGTGCCAAAACTTAGATTTGACCCGGCCCTAAAGTTAAACTTAAGTATGCAAAGAGGGAGTATCGACTAACTGAAAAATCCCAAAACAAACATTCCGAGTGACTTTTGAAAAAATTGCGTGAAAATCCCTCCCCAGTTGTTTTATTTATGTGTTACCCTTTTGTATGGATAACAAAACCGACGTACACTTTCCAACAATTTCATGGCATTCTTCGGCAAAAGTTGCGGTTGCAGATTTTGGCCCCCATAAAGCACTTTGTTTGCGATAAATCACTCACTTGAAAGTAATAAATACTTATTTGGAATTTTACAGTCCGCACGTACCTGTACCTCCCTCTTTGCAACTATTCATATCAAACTCCGTTATCCGTGACCCTCTAAACGGGTCTAATCGGAGTTTCCAAATCTACTTGTCTGCACTGCCGGTGGTGTGCGGCATTTATCACATTAACAGCGTTTATTCTAGTGTGAACTTTTAGTCGCGTGAATATTTTTTTGTTGATAAAAGATTTCGTATACAGGGTGGCAAGTTCTGATACTTAGCTAACGTTAGATTATTTACAAACGGCTGGTTCCGCGGTGACGAAACTTGGTCACGATGTTTTACCATATCGCGGCTGGTGAGTTGATCTTATGACTTATGTGAGATGACTTATGTTCATCCATATATTTTTAACATTACCGGGACCGTAGATACAACTGTCCACCGTGGACTTTGGTTCATAAGTTAATTGATTGGTCGATTGGATAGTTTCCTATAAGGTATAAAGTTTCCCTTCCCTGTAAGGATTGGTTCATTGTTTTGTTACGCGGTATTTTTCTCTGTCCGTCTATGCACAACATGATTAGAACGGAATCGAATGGAGGGGCATGTGACCCTTCCAATTCATATGCTATCCTTTCAACATTTTTCCCACATTCGGACATCTTCAAATTTGAATTTTCACCAAACCTGATTGTAGGAAAATTAACATAGGATTTCTATTATAGATGTTCGGCAACTTTCCGCGCGGTTTTCAAAATTTTCACTCTTTGCATCACTATAAAAACTGGTAAAGGAAAACTTACACGCTTTTTTATCATCAATTATGCTGAGAAATCGAATTTATGCGCTTCATTTCATCAAAAGTCATATTTATTCCTGCTCCTCGAATGAAATTTAACACTTATAGGGTAGTTGAGCTCTATGGTACGCTTGTCCAAGTGCTATATGACATTACTTAGCATATGCTAGGAAAGGGTCACATACTTTATTAACCGCGGGGCCGTTGTGCACACCAGACTGAGCCTACTATGAGGTTGACCCTTCTCGATTCGAGAGTTCCGAGCTCAAGATTTACAGCTTGCCGTTTATGAACTTCGGATCTATGTTCCTATCTGATAGTTCATAACGAATCTAAATCTCGAATCATGTTACTATAAACCCCGAACTGCGATTCGAGAACTAGAATATTGATAGTGATATAAAGTAGTGAATAGAATAAGTGATATTAAGTAAATGTGAACGCGAACTATGAACCGTTATGATGCATCTTGTTGTAGTTAACGTAGTTTTGTCAACAATGATTAGTTTCCAACCGAACGGAAGTTTAACCACTATTCGACGTATTCAGATGGTTTCAACCGCTTCGAGGCTTGAACATGTTCTAACTTTCTACCGCATTTAGGCAACGAAGGGCTCGAGTTTACACGAGTCAACTATTGTTGCGGCGAGAACATGAGCCGGAGTTGGAACATTCCAGAATGAACTCTGAACTGAGGAAAGGTTCAAATCGTTTGAGTTGGATCATGAGAATGAATTGATAGCGAACGTTCTGAGCCGCCAAGCGGGGCTCCGGAACACTCTATTAGCACTCAGCATCAAGCCAGTGCAGGGGTAGATGAAGATATAAGATGGAGGAATTTATTGTACTAATCAACGGCTCATCTACCCACAGCACTCTCTGTAAAACTTGCTGGCAATGGATTTTGGTGGATCGTTGCGGACTTGAAAATTGAAGAACTTCTTCAGTGCGGTGGAGTTCGGATTTGACCGTTTACAAGCTCGCACGTGTGCGTAGCCCTCATGGCTGCGCTGGTTTTCGGGCAGAAAACGGATTTTAGGTTTTTGTGAAGTTTTTTCGAAGTGTTTTAAATTGTGATGTTTTCTCAAGGGATTGATTTGGGGTATTCCAATTGGATTTTCACTTTCCTGGCACGGATCTTTCATTGGGAAACTTGTACTAATTAATTTTTGTCAATAAAGTTAGCTAAGTTGTCCCAACCAGACATGGGCGCCTTCCTACAAAGTGGACCTTAAAATAGGCTGGGAAGTAGGAAGGCGATGGAAAATGTCGAGCGAAAAGGATAGGCAGTAGGAAGGCATGACATGTGGGCCTTCAATATAGGGTGGTGAAGGAAAGGCATAACGTATGAATAATCTGCCAGGAAGGGCACAAGGTCTGTGTAGGCTGAAAGGAAGAGAACCACGTCTGAGCAGGCGGAAACCAGGCCATCCGCGAATCAAAATAGTCCTGTTGGAAGCCTTCTCTACGCTCTTCTTCATCGCCAAGGTGATGAGGTTGATCCAAACGTTATGGCTGGTCACTAAACTGCGTTCACTTTGGGGCTCCAATCCGTACACATTTGTATATCAACTTGCACCTCGGATATAACGCATTTATAAGACCTTAATCTTTGCTTTAAAATTGGTGAGGAATATTTTTTAAAGTTAAAGTCATCTACAAAGTTACTTTGAGTTAATCCCGGGGACAGTGACCCAACAGTTACATTAAGATTACTTAATTTATTAGCAATACTAGAGTAATAATTGCCCTTTTTAGCCATGTGATTGAGCTGCTGACTGCTGAAATGTGGGGTTGCAAAGGAATCTTCATAAATCTGAGCAAACATGAACTCAATGCCCTTTCTCCAAAAATTACTTGTCACACATTCCGTCTGGTGGGAAAAAGGCTAAATGTAGGTACAACAATGCCTTCTAGGGAGGGTCCAGAAGTTTTGAAAGAATATGTAGGCAAAGGATAGGATAAGTTTTAACTCCATCCTATCAAATAGGCGGAGTGATTTTTTAAAACTGCAGGAAGGCTGATAGGAAGGCGAAATCAAATGCCCATGTTGGGTCCCAACTCCGCTTGCCTTGTGTGTGTGTAATTACGACCGTAGTCTTCCGCAGTTGAGGCGTGCCTTTCTAAGGCGAGTAGATTCTACGCAGCGAGAGTAGTTAGAGCAGCACATCAACTATTGCAGTATGAAAATAATTGAAAACTTCAATGCATTTTAAATATTCATTTCCATTTACATTATTAGGACACTTGAGTGTAGCATCAAATAGCTAAAAGTGCTATTGTACAGCAGAAAATAATTGATATAGAGCAGCGACGGATCCAGGGGATAGCGAACTAGGGCCGGGCCACCCAATTGATGTCCAGCATAACTTGTAAATTTAAAAAATTTTTTTGAATGAGGGCCCGGAATTATTATTATTATTTAGGGTTTCTAGCAGATCGGATGATTCGCGGATATCCCCCATGCGGATCGGATTTATCGGTTTGCGGATGATGGTTTATCCGATCCGCATACTCCAATGTCGGATGCGGATGGACCATTACCCGATCCGCAAGTTTTCGGATCGGATAGGGATAACTACTGCGGTAATCCGCAGGTATCTGCGGATAACTTTTGGGAGAATTTCAAAGTCAATACGCCATCCTGCGGACACAAATCGTTCAATGTATGCGTACACATACGTGTAAGGGGCCGTCCGTGAAATTCGATATCAGTTTTTGGGCATTATGAACCCCCCTACCCCCGAAATGGCCACTAACATCCCAGCAGGTCCCGGTACCCCTGAATCGATAAGATAAAACAATCGAGTTTGGCAAAAGATCTCGATGGTTTTTTGTGAAAAGCATGAATTATTCTAAATTTTATCTTGGCTATTATTGTATTTTTATTCTTTGTATCGATAGAAGTATCAACCACACCCCCCTACTCCTGGATTTTATAAGATATAATTCCGAACGCCCCTACATGCTATCGATATTTATAGACAATCCATAAATACGAAATTTATTTGATGAAGTTAGGTGCAGTAAAACATTCGAAACTCATATAATTCAAGATTCGTGGCAAAACTAAAGAGTTTTTTCATGCATACGTTCAATTTTCTGACTCCCTTCCGAAACAGTTCCGAACCTCTTATTGAGTAATTAGCAAGTATGCTATACTGTTCAGGTCGATTTGGAGCACGCTTTCTTTGATGAAAGAAAGATGAACCTGGCGGCAGGACTGCGTTGGGATATGGGTCCATTTCACCTATCTCCACTAGAAGAGACAACCGCCAGGACAGCCGTGGGACCATTTCGGGCGCAGTACTAATCATAATTTAGGACAGAGGTTCCTAAACTTTGTAGAAATCATAGAACCGACACAAGGCTGTTTCAGGGGGCCAACGCCGATGGGATGAAAACGGCAGGCATTTACTGGTTGTTAAACAGACCGGCTACAAAGTTGTTAATTTGCTGCAAATTTGATCCGTCCCCAGACATGGGCATTTGATTTTGCCTTCCTAACAGACTTCCCGCAGTTTCAAAAAATCGCGAGGCCCATTTTATAGAATGGGACGAAAAATTAGCATATTCTTTACCTACCTATTTTTTCAAAACTTCTAAACCCGTCCTAAAAGACCCAAGAGTGCCTACATTCAGCCTTTTTCACCTTACGGAATGCCCGACAAGTAGTTTTTCGTGAACGTAAGAAGGTCGAATGTGTAAGCAAATTTCTTGCTTGAAAATACACTCGTAACTTTAAAAATATCCATCCACTGCTTTTTAAGCGAAGTGTGTGGCTTAGTATGCTAATGCGGTGTATCCTTGGTGGAAGTTCAGTGACGAATGCGTAATGAAGGATTGAAATGGCATGTAGTCAACCCAAACTAAATGTTTGAACACGCTGTAAAGTGACCAGCCAAAACGCTAGGTTCCACCTTTCCAACATGCCCAATGAATAAAAACGCAGGGAGGGCTTCATTCCTAAATGGCTATTTTGATTGACGGGTGCCTTTGTTTCCACCTGCTCAAGAGGAATGTGAACGGCAATAATCGAGGTATTATTATGTCATTTCTTTCTATTCCCTATCCTTTTCGTTAGTCATTTTCCTTTGCCTACCTTCGTTCCAGCCTATTTTAAGGCCTACTTTGTGGGAGGGCGCCCATGACTTCCATCCTTTTCTTTAACCCTGGAGACAGAGGGGTAGGAACACCAGCAATCCTAATGGTGCCTTGACATGTGTGTATGGTTCCATAAGTTAAATGTGCACACAGTTTCTTGTTTATTGTTGTCTCGCGGTTTTATACAGGATTTTTAGTGCCTTAATTTTTAGCGATTCTTAGCCTAACCAGAAAGCGGCAGATAGAAGTTGTCGATGGAAACATAATTTTTCGGTGCGGGTCCATACTTTCCCATGGAATGCTTGAAAGAATTCTTTTTCGAAGAAAGATTCTTCAAGAAAATTCTGTAGTGTCCGGAGTTTGTAAGCACAGAACTACATAAAAGGCCAGTTGAGGTCATGAGCCCCCTTCAAAAATTCCTGCGTCCGCCGCTGTCATTGGATAGCTTTGGGTATAGACCATCCTAATTACTATCACAAAACAAGAAGCGTTCTCCCCCATCCCCCTTATAACCACTCTGGTTCTATGCAGCTCGAATGCAGCTTGAGATCGTTGTAAATACAGACGTTAGCAATACAGCGTTAGAAGTTGTGTTAAAAGACATTAACAGACACTAGGAAATATTGCAAGTGTCGCGTCTTCAAGTGAAATGAGAAAATCCAACAGCCGACGGCAGGTCGTTCAGCAAGGGGTGAAAAAGCACAAAATTCGTACCAAACTAAAAGAACGTACGGATATTAATGGTGATTCCCGCGTTGACGATGACTCAACCGGCTCGGAGTGGCTCTTTGAGCTGGCGGGAAAATGTTTGAATTACATCGTAGCTTGCTGTTCCACCCTAGGGCTGGTGTCCTTTTTCAGGAAGAACGGTGAAAGCGGAACATTCGTTTCAAAATTGTTACCCGGGAAACTGCTCCACATCATCGCCTTCACATCTCTCACGGCTCATGTCATCTTCAAGCTAGCCGTGACGGTTCATTTATTTTCCGGCCAGGAGGAGCTTACTGTGCATTCCTGCTCATCTTTCATCATCTTCCTCGTTTCCTTTGTGGGATGGAGTATATCTCTGTCGACTGTGCTAAGGGCTGACCATGCAGTGGCATTGCTCAACGCCATGTCAGCCACCCTTGCAAGTTTGGGCAATACCAAGAGGCATGCCCACTGTAGGGACTCGTCTGTTGCCGTCAAAATTATATTCCTAACTTGCGTCGTTCATGTAATCGGGCTAAATGCCGCCCTCATGGGCCTCGTTCAGGATGACCTCCTCGTTTACATACTTCCCACCTTCAAATATTTCGGTATGATCCAAGATGCGTGGGGTGTCCCGTGGATCGTCTGGAAACTAATATTTTTCCCAGTTGATCTTCTCGCCAGTATGCTATCCATGTACCATGCCGGCTTCGGGGCAACTACTCTTGTGGCTGGGGTTGGCGTGCAAAAAATCTATCTGGACACACTACGGTGAGTTTTATACTTTCAGCGGGAAAGTCGTTTGACCTAAATAGTGATAACTGGGCGTTGCGTGTTCACATTTTTATTATCGTATGCAACTATCAACATTACTATTGCAGTGACTTCCTCAAGGCAGATATCGCCGAACGTGTGAACGTGATGAGGTTGTACATCAAATTGGAAGTTTATAACAAGGTATTTGCCAACTGGAGTAAGTTTATGGCGGCACCAGCAATTTTCAGCGCCAGCTGCGCAGTCATCATTTGTCTCTACGTCACCATACGCCAAGCTGACCTTCCCTTGTTCGTCTTTGTCGCAATCCCCTTTACAGGAGTCTCTCTCATGACTTTAATCTTCTGGGTGTGCTATGACATCCTTGTGGTTCACCGTGACTCGGATGGGATCCTCGGGGTTCTCCAGACCCACGTGGAGGTGACGGAGTTAGGGGACGAGCCAATGATTGAGAGAGAGATTTTGAGACGGGTCCGAGCCATGCGACCTACTTCCTTTCAAATCGGAACCTTTAGCGACATGACTTTCTCTGTCCCGGTGGTGATTTGGGAGGAAGTTTTGAATCAACTCGTGTTTTTGCTCACGCTCTGACTCTGATCATCTTTCTTCATGTTAGATTTCATAAATTGTTAGATTTATTCAAGGAGAATCTTACAACTAATCAAAAACTAGAACACAAAATTTATAGTTTATTTACCAATCCATTTTTTAAAATTCTATCGTACAAAAAAAGCTACGCTTGGTCTAAAAATCTTCGCGTCTACGTAATAATTTGGGTATTACGACCAAAAACAAACTGAAAACGCCCATGATCAAATTGAGACCAGATTTGGAGTAACAAAACAACTGGAAACGGTTGGTCGGGTGGGAAAAATAATTTCCCAAAACGCTGTCTTGCGGTCTTCATTTGATGGCTTTTCATTTTCCAAAATGTGAGGAAAGTCTGTTAGCAAGTCATGCACTCAAAGTGCTGCCCTGTGTGATGTTTCCCCTGCTCCCACTGGTGGATGAAGGAGTGAGTGTGGAGGATGTATGCAGCCTTGAACTTAGGGTTGTCAAGTCCATTTGGTTTCAATTCCTTGTCAAAGCAAGAGTAGCTATTGCCTCGACTTCCATGATAGTCAATGGGTAATTTCATAGCAATCCGGAAGGGTTTGTGCACCAAGGTGCTCAGTTTTCGAATTCCTCGCATTGTATGATCCTCCCACCGAGTACTTTACATTTTGCGCTATGGTTCAGACGTCGGTCCATTTGGGCGGGAAATACGAAGTATTTTAAGGGCCTACGG
>WJFA01002964.1:0-14214 GCA_009870155.1 Pseudobourletiella spinata | reverse complement strand
CGAAATAGCTCAAAAATCATCTTTTACCATGCCTTATGATCGACAGTGCTAAAAAATTATAATTTTAGGTGTTGAATTTGTCAAAATTGGTGTTGAGGCATATGTGGGTGGGGTTCTCAATGGTTGGGTATGTGTGTGTGTGTGCATGTGTGTACGAATGTTTGAAAATGTGATTACTGTGGAGAAATTGGTTTCCCTTTTAGAGACAATGAGGAGGCGAGGGAGAGAGGAGAGGAGGGATTTCCATAGCAGGGAAGTTTGATAAGGAGCCTTAGATGGTGGCTCATTAAGACCAGATTAATATACCGTGACGCGGAGATGCGGAAAACAGTAGTGGAGTCATTATGGCCTGAGATCATGTCCTCCTAATCTCTTCTTCTTCTTCGTCTTGTTCTTCTCCAAGTCCATATTGTGAGAGGCTCCTTGAAATATGGTCGAGAGTGGGGAGCGACTGGATGAGCCAGAGAGAGCCAAGGATTCCCGCGTAACCAACCTCTTGGCCAGAGCCTCAAGGATTATGGAGTACCAACTTTCTCCACACTTTCACCACATTTCCCAAAGCAACTTGCATTTCAGAGCATACGGGACTTGAGCCCAAATTCATGTTTGTGTGTCTTGACTGCAGATCTTGACTCTGCCTGTGAGATTTGCTCACGTCACAGTTCCCGTCGTCCATGCCACCTCTTCCATAATAGAAGAGGAAACAAAAGTTTTAAAAGTCGTTGGAAAAGTTTGGCCACTACCATTTGGTCCTCAACTTGCCACTCACCGCCTCCATCTCACTCAAATCTCACAGTGGCTCATTATAACCAGGAGCCTACAAGTGAACAAAATTTTTGAGCTCGCCTCGACATTGTCATATCAAGGGTAATCCCTTCAAGGGTGCATATCTTTAAAGTTTAAAATCTTTTTATAATCATTATTACCACTTTTTTAAAAATTTTATTTTCATTTCAATTGCCAACTTGGTCACGTCCGCCGGTGACATCATTGAAAATGGATAGAAAATTGAGAGAGCTCAAAGTTGAAAGTGAAAGTTGCGACATGTGGGGAAAGGAGCGGTTGGAGGTGAGCGTGAGCTAATGAACGAATGGGAAAGGTGGCGCACCAGAAATAAATCTGGCCGTGGTTGTTGACTCGCCTACAGTGAACGGCCGGTCGTTTCCCGAAAATCACGATACGCCGTTACACTATACGTAGGACAGTCAGTTCTTCTGACGCCACATTCTGAGAAAATGAGGCAAGCCATGCTCACGAAGGTGAGTGAGTGAGTGAGTACTTCGAGTGGGGAACTCTGAGCTTCGCTCCGCATACATTATATTTTCAGGTTATTCCAGCAAATCGGGGCCCCTTCCGGATTGTTCTGCCCCACCCGCGACTCATACAAAAACAATTAGGACAACTTTCAAGCTTCACCAACCCTCCATTATTGGGCTGAATTATTTCCGAGATTTTCCCTACTGCCCGTAAATTTCCAAAGTGGGCAAGCTCCTTTCATTTGCATAACCGGGCCCGTAATCGGCAAGGAGCCTACAGTGTAGGCCCACGTAATTACACTGAAAATTTCACCGTACGAGGAAGAAAACCTGGGCTCGCAGAAGATTTTTTTTCTATCGGTCGGCCGGTTGGTCGTTTTCCCGCCGCAGCAGCAGCATGAGCTGTAACAGTAATGGGGCGAGTGGGCCACTGCCTCACCCGCCATATAATCACCGTTATCATGAATACCTCAGCGGCATCCGTATTAAAGGCGAGCTTGACGTGCGCAGCACAGCTCACTTCCCCAAAGGAATGTAATAGTAATCCCGCACCTAAGCCATTTTTACCTAGACAGCCTGCGCTTTGCACAGTACTGGAACCCACTCATGCATTCACTTTTGGGCTAATCACAAATGATAGTGACGATCAATAAATAAATTAAAAATTAATAAATCAAGTGGTGGAGCAATAATTATTGATTATTTTGACACCCCTTGCCCGCTCCCTTCCCCTGCTGCTCCGACAAAGCACAGCATGATGGTGGTCTTCTTGTGGGAATTCTTCCAACTTTGTAGAAAAATAACTCTTTTGTAGTAGTACATTCGCAACGTTGATGATGATGATGATGATGATGCTGATGTTGTGAAATAATGGAAACCCTTGTTACTCCCTTTGATCTTTCTACTCGGCCAGGGAATACGTCTATCGGTAACATGATTGGTTTTCCTATGGGTTCTTCTCCCTCCCTCCCCACCGTTCCCACTCGTGCAAGCGGTGTTCCCAGCAGTAGCCGTAACTTCAGAAGAAGCCTCCGCCGCCATTCATCCACGTAATATATAACTTTTAGGTTTCCATTATTGCCCACTCACACACACAGACACACACACACACACTCACTCCTGGTTCAAAGTCCGCAGTTATAATGAACGAGCTTTCACCTTTCACCAGTTACCTTTTCTTTCTTTTCCACAGAGCTTTCCCTCCGCCTGCTCCGCATAACTGAACTGAACATGTACTGTGTGTCCCGAAAGGGTGCGTCACCCCTTTCTTCCTTACCCTCTTGCACGCAAACCACTAAAGGGTGTAGTAACAGCAAGAGAAATAGCTCAGAGGATCGGGCACGTCCCATTTGACCTTCAAGCTAAATTGATCTGTAACTGTAACCTCTGATCTGTAACATTTATATATTTGTGTGTGTGTGTACTCTCGTCTCATTATCTTGTCCGGAACGAGTCACTCAATCCCAATTAATCGTCGTCCCCCTCCCAAAAGGATTCCAGTCGCGGTGAGGCCGGGCCGGATAAATCACCGGCTCAACAGACGGGCATATTATTGAGCGAGCAATAGGAAAACTGGCGAAAAATAATCTGTGTCCCCTCCTCCTCCTCCTCCTCATCCGGGGAGGAGGGAGGGAGGACTCATCTCACCGAGAATCGATACTATAACAATAATAAACCCCGGGTAAAATAACGATGTGGAAGGGGTAGGCGGGGGTACCGTCACCATGCTTTGTCCGTAATGAGCTGGGTGGAAGTCATTAGTGAATGAGTTTCTAGGCCGGATGGAATGCATGAGCCTATATTTGTGCTTTATGACATATTTGTATGTGTATGTATATACCCATTTGTATACATATGTCCTCATAAAATCCTGACGAAGCGGATCCGGGCAGATTCAGAGAAGATCCTTTGAAGTCTCCCTTTGAAATCCGCTCCAGTTCTTCTTCTTCTTGATCTTGTTGTTGCTACAAAAGCATTAGTTTCTGCGCAAAAGATTCTAACCACAAGCCACACCCAGCTCTCCCGCTTTCTCTCTCTCTCTCTCTCTCTCTCTCTCTCTCTCTCTCTGTGATTGGGAGAGTATAGAGAGTTATTTATGAGGTCCTTGAACCATTACGAATGTTTATAGCGGTCAACTACTTTTACTACTGCCACTGCTACTGTGTGTACATGAGAATTTGAGGAGGAGAGCAGCAGAGAGATGAAAGTCAAATCACTTGAGAGTTGGTCATAGCATCACGGCGATGGCATTACGTAAAGTAGTGGAAGCATTTCCAATCCACTCCATGATGCTGTTTTCTCTTGCAGTTTCCACGAGCATTTCACGATGTGTGAGACGATTTGAAATCTCAAATATTCTAGCCCCCACATCCGACATCGTCCCGTATTTCCGCTGCTGTGCGCAAGGAATTATTATGAGACGATCCCAAATGGCTCACTCGTTATACCTACCATCTCAACTTTATGAAATGCACACAAACACACACACACACACACACACTCCCTACCGACTTCTGAGAGTGAGATAGAGAAATTTTTGACAGTGTCACCAGAAGTCCAGTAAAGTGGAGTCTCCAGTGGCCCTCTTCTGGGATGTTCCGAGTCAAAACTACTCAGTGAGATTCATGTTGAATTTGACGGAGCTCCTTTGTGGGATATTGTGACGACAATCTTGTTGTTTCAATCTGGGTGTAGGTGAGTAGTGTGTGTGTGTGTGTGAACCTTTGACTCGGTGAAAGTTGACGGGAAGCCAAAGCGAGAGGATATGAGAAGAGCTTCCCTTCCCGCCCCTCGTCTCTCCTTCAGTCCCATAGACTTTCTCCACTTTCCCTTTCTTTGCTCATCCTCGAGTTGGGGTCCCTCCGGAGTTGATAGTGGAGCCGGGATCAAATGTATTATTTTCAATCCACTCCCTCTTCTTTTTTTGTCCCCCTCCCGCCTTGAGCCATCAAAAATCCACTCTTGCTCCCACATTTTCCGGGGAGCTCCACAAAGAGGGTCCCCGACATGGGCACGAACAGGCAAACTAGACACACCGCACTGCTCATATCCACTCACGCTACTCATCCACCGCATCACACACACTACACCCTCTCACAGATGGCACGCACACATGCACATATATACACACACAGAGCCAACACTCAGTCAGTGAGACATTGATGATGCGGGGTGAAAGTGAGCGGGAGAAAGCGATGGATTCTGCTCGCCTCACTTTGGCTGCGCTGCTCTGAAGCCCAGCTCCGTGGTTCTTTAATAAAATTTGAGATGTTGGATGTCAAATTTTAAATGTAAATGAAACTCGGAGTCCATGCTCTCCTTTCTCCCTGTGCTCTGGCGTCCCTCGTCCCATACTCTTGTTTCACCCTGTGCAGCAGGCGGAGCACATGAGGATCCTACGCGTCCTTCTCCTCCTCCTCCTCCTTCGCTTACTGAATCCTTGCTCGGAATGATAGGACTGGAAATCTCTTTTAAAGTTGAATCCTGGCTCAATCCAATTCATCCGGCCATAAAATGGAGCAACTATAGACAATATAGTGGCACTGCACTACACTGGTCCCGCAGAGTGGAGACATTCTTCATCTCCCCTCCAGATCACTCCCATACGGAGACAATGTGACTGGAGAAGTCGCAGTATTTCCATCACTTTTCTAGCCATCTCCTCACCCTGTTCTTCCCCCCTCATCCGACCCAACCTCATTCGCGTCCCTATTTACGTCATATTCAACTTTCTCCCCAAAATACTTTCCACAAGAGCTCGGGATGACGAGAAGAGTCGGTCAGTATACATATATACATATATATATATATGTACGGGTGAGATGAGGAATTTCTCCCTGAACATGGAAGGCAAACAGGGTTCAATGGAGAAATCCGTGGGAAGACCTACATACATACCAGCAATAAGGCGGAGTGGGGAGCTTATTCAATTTTTATTACCTTCATTTTGCACTCAAGTGGAAGGGGGGATGCGTAGGTAGTACTGTGGAGACTCCTTCCCGTATTGCATTTCACAGGGGGTCATGAATATGTGTAGTTCATCCTCGGAATTCCTTGCATGCACTTTCTCTCACAGGAGAAAGTGGGCCAAGGAAGGAGGAGGAGACGACAGAAATGTCATCTTCTCTCCTTTCTCCTCACAACAACACCAACAACAACAGTGGGTATGAAAAGTGATAAAGTGGAAATTGATTGATGTCAACTGAAAATTGGGAATGGCCGCCAGTACCCACATGCGACAAGGGGACAGTATCATCACGTGCCGCCGTCACTGAGTGAGTGAGTCAGTTTGGTTTCGTACATCTACGAAGATTAAATTGTGCCGCACATCATAACATGACTCTTGACATCCTCAGAAATGCACGGGTGAAAAAATGGAAACTAGGGGAAACTAGTGTTTAGAATCGGGATCGGTAAATTCGGGAAATCCCGGTACCGTTACCGATCGGTCACAAAAATCCGGTACCGATGGGAATCGGGATCGGTATCGGTAATTTTGTTAGCGGTACCGAAATACCGATACCGTTACCGATTTTTTGCATTCATCAGCTTACAGCATACAGCATAGAGCAGAAGAAGCTAGCTGACTTTCCATTTGAATCTCCCACGCTTCCTATCTTATTCACGGCGCAAGAGTAGCCAATATTTCAGTCGCTGTAGAAATTACCCATCCATGTTTCTCATCGCAGGTACACATTGCCAATGAAAACGTTATTTCCCAAACTATCAAAATTTTCCATGGACGTTGACTATCCTTCCATCCAGTGTTGCCATTTAGAATAAGTTCTCGGAATGGCCTGATATCCTCAAGAAGCGAAGAGTTCGATTAAACAAAGTTCGAGTTTTAAAGATGATCTGCTTGAAAAGCTGGCAGAAGGACGAAAACTCTTTAGATTAGATAGGAAAGATGTCTGAAACCATATAATTTGAATTGGATGCTTGCAGAAAACAATTTAGAAGATGAATTAAAACAAAAAAATGAATGAAAAAATATCGGAACTTTCGGTACCGGTTATCGGTATTTGGTATTAATTACCGATACCGAATCGGTCATTTTTTTCAGCCGCCAGAAATTCGGTAACGGTACCGGTATCGGTATCGGAACCGAGAAATTTCCCGATTTTCAAACACTAGGGGAAACAGAGCAGATGAGAGTGAACGAGTACAAGAGAGAGGAGGAAATGACGGATGCGATGAGATGCGATGAGGCGCGATGAGATGAGATCAGAGAGAGCTGTAGATTATAATACAAACTGCTACACTACTTACTTTCAAGGAAGCGGACGAGGCCGTCCAGTTGAAACCACTCCGCCTCAGCCCGAAGCCGTCCCTTCTCATGGAAGTTCTCCGGAAGGACCATGGTCTGGTTCCTCAAGTAGTCGAGGACGTAGCGGAATAAGACACCATCTCTGTCGATGAACACTTTACCCTTCCCGTCCCTCGGCACGGCGTCGAGTCCTGCGGAGCAATGATAATCATCAAATAAATATACATACTCCTATACATGCATACATTTACACACAGATACACTGTGGCAAAAGGGCTATCAAGTAGTATAGTGGGTAGTTGCACAACAGTGCAGTGGGCAAATTGAATAGGGTTCGGGCACTGTGGGTTTCAAAAAGGGCAACTTTATCCATTGAGAGTTGTTATACTGAAACAGGGAGACTCGATCATCTCTCGCCCACTTCTCTCTCACACACACACACACGCATACAACTCCATTTCGATATTACACTGTAAATCCCGCATGCTTAGGTCACTAATTCCTTCCTAAGCAGGAGCCCCCCCCCTACACTACCGGCTCTGAAAATGAGCATATCTTCCGGTTCTCCTACCCTTGTCATCCTGTGCATGAGGTTGGAATTGTAAAGTTTCCACCCAGCCACACTTTCCCCACATGATGATGATTTTTCCATCCGTGGGATATCATGCAACGTTCCTCATTTCGAATCCCCTATCACGAGGCAACACAATGGAGGTCCTCTTCACCATAATTGTTTGTTTTGCTTCTTTTATTTATTTTTGAGTTTTCCCCCAAACAAGGATGGGAATTTCGGGGGGAAATGGAAGGGGATTTCATGAATTTATCATTTTATCGTAGGAGCAACAAACAAGATTATACTATTAATTTTTGTGGTTTTTTTCCAAAGCTGCGGCTCCCACCTCTCAAGTCACACATACACACACACACACACACACACACTAACGCACAAACTCACACACACACTAACACACACAAACTCACACACACACTAACACACACACACAATCATGCCAAACACAGCCTTTCAGACATTCGGAACGGTGGCAGTGCAATAATGAAGAGTAATCATGGGTGGGTAGCGAGCTGGCTGCGAGTGAGCAGCAGTGTGGCAGCGGCAGCAGCAGCGGGTTCGCTCATCCATTGCACAGGCCACGGACCTATATCTCCACAATACTAACATCGTAATACACTACACACACACTGTAGTGTTAATCAATAGGGATTTGTGGATTGGAGAAGCCTTCCTCTCTCAGCGGCGGAAGCATAATATAGAGACATATCTGGATTTCAGTGTGAAAAGAAGCAGAGTAGTGTGCAGCAAGGCATGATAGGGGCTGATGGCAAAGGACTTGGGATGCCAGATTGGCATCAGTGGAGAATATTTGGGTAGAAAGTACCGACTATATGCTACTACGTACCCCACACATGTCGTCATTCTACGGAGGAGGGAGATGAGTGCCAGCATTTGTAATCTCTCGCTCCACTCCCATGCCTTCCAATGGCACCAGTTAATCTCCGGTAGGGAGGGATTCAAATTTACCACCGTTACTAGTACACACACACGCAAACACACACATAACCACTCACTCACACACACACACACACACCAGGACATAGTCTATTCCGTGGGTCACACATGCATGAGCTTCTATGCGTTCATCCCATGTCCCAGTGGCCACAATGTGTATATAACTCTGTCATGTGCGAATGCCCGGCTGTGACAGAAATAATTGGTGTGAACATATTGCGAGCATTGGCAATTCCTCCCCGCTCTCATTCATTCGCTCATACATACACATATGTATGGAGTGACTCGTTTCGGAAAGCGAGGAAGGCTTTCTCACCACTTGCCACTACCCATTCATTTGAATTGCTTTGGAGACCGGGGTGAGAGATATGGAGAGACATTTGGACAACGTTGGGTTCAATATGTGGGGAAGAGACGGCCGGAGGTGTATTACTGTGTGTGCGGGAGAGAGGAAGGAACTGGAGATGCTCCACATTTTCACACAGCACATTTCCAAGGGGGTACAGAGTTTGTTCCACGCATACACACACATACACACACAGTATAGAATAAGTGACACGGAGTGTACAGGAGATGCTGGGATGATGATGATGATGACGTCCTATTTCTCATGAGATAGTAAAGGAGGTCATGTGAGGCCCCTTGAATGATTTAAGGAGTGAGGGGGCCGGGGGTTGCTCCTCCTGGTCCAATTGGGCTGTAGCCCTGCACTTCTACAGTGGAATTCGCAATGGATGAGGGCATAATGGGAGCCAGTCAGTCCGCGGATGATGGCGCACCAATGCAATCCAATCCAATGCAATGACGGCGGGAGGAGGTAGGTAACGGTAAGGTAGAGGACGTTAGTAATGAAATATACAGTGGCACACCGAGCTCCTCCACATTTCATTTGATCTGGAACGACGACGACGGTTTTAGGTATATACACGAAGGGAAATATAATGGGCGACAGGGCTGTTCATCGTTGTCTAAAAGCGGGACTTGGTGTGTGTGTGTGTGTGCGGTTATTGCGGTGCGCGGTGGTTCCGTACTGAATATAGAATGACATCGGCGGAGAAGACCCCACTCACAGTGCGAGAGGAGGATCAATAGGTCGTTATTTTCTGCCCACAGGCTCATCCCATTGTCTAATGTGGCGTTTGTGTGTGTGTGTTGTTTGTGTGTGTGTGTGTGTGCGTATGTGTGTGTGCGTACGCGGATGAGGGTATGAAGGGGCGGGGAGACGACCGTACGGATGGAATTTCCTCATAATCTCACAAATAACGGGATTCCACAGCGGCGGCGGCGGCGGCGGAGGAGGAGGACCAGAATGGAGTTGATTTAAGAAATTCATGTTTTTCATATGGAGGAGAAAGCTTTTTTTCTCTCTCTCTCTGACTTTTCTCTCTGTATTTTCTCCTCCTCCTTCGTGAGGGTCGGAAATGAGCTCAAGGTCGAAGGATACAGAGTCTACTTTCACCCTGGCCTACAGCCTTGTTTGAGTTTAGAAGAGGTGACTTATCCCTGACATTTCATGTCCACTATAATTCCATATTCCATTATTGTAATCCCGCCATTATATACGGATACAACTAATCCCTTCATCCGCTCGTCCGAACAAAGATGCACAGTTGAAGAGCACAACAACATGTGGTTCGGGGGGATTGTGTGAGGAGGATTTGAATTCCGCAACAGCACCCGTCTCCCCTGGCAACTTCTGATCTTATATAATGAGGATTAAACACAAAAGCACTGTGAATTGTGTTTTTTATTGACTTTTTTCATTTGGTCAATTTTCTATTGATTCATTCAAGGTTTTTGGGCTGTCATTTACACATATCATTATTATGTCATTTCTTACATTACAATGTAATGTAAGAAATGACATGTACTACGTGCCATCTTTATTGAATATCAAATCCATAATATGGATGAGTAATTGAATAAATAGTAGCAGGGTAATTCTGAGCCCACTGGTGGGCACTGCATTGGGGAGAGAACTTGCGCAGTGCCCCCAGCAGTCGGGCAGCAGTAACTATAGGAAAACTTTTCCCGTCTCATCAATTGCAAATTTGATTCTCCGTTGGTGCCATGTCATCAGAGAGCGGCGGCGGGGGGGGCAACTCGGGAAAATCCATCGGTACTGTCTTGATGACAGAGAGGCATGCGGTGAGTTTGATTCCAGTTGAGCTGAAGTTGGAGGAGGAAACCAGGGGGTGGAGAGAGGCGCAGAGTGAACGGCCAGCTGTAAATGTTTCCCTGCCGGAGACAAGCGGTAGTCGTTGCAACTTGTAAAACAGTCGAGTCAAACAATAGTCATTATGTGATACTGATACTGACTGAGAGTAAAGTATATAGTTGACTGAACATTTGAGTGGCGCTCAATAAGTTGCAATAGTGGAGCAATGGGATCCAAGACTCCGCCGCGCGTCCGTCATTACTGCCGTCGTAGTAGGAGCCTGCAGAACTGATGATGAGTATTGTGAATGCTGTGATTGCAAAGTTTAACTACCATCGTCCATGTTCCACATGCATATGCATAATAGAAGGACTGATGTTAAACTCACCGATACACCTCTCCATCCCCATCAACTCTAACACTAATAATTGAGGGCCACGAAATAGCAAGTTTTCTCCATTTGGTTGGTTGACGATCGACAAACGCTCGCCCAACTTCTACAACCTTTGCAACGGAATTCTTCTGTCGCAAAAATTCATATTAGTTGTCAATGTCAGCCGAAAAAGGCTCAAAGACTCACGAGGGACACTATTCTTATACTTATGAGCTCCCAATGTCGTGAAAGTTTCAGGAATTGCAAAAAATATTGAGTTTGTAAACCATCCGGATGCTAACAACAATATTGGAAGCGATTTAGACGGTTTTTTTCAAAAATTACTCGAAATGCAAAACTGGGAAGTCCTTATGGGACTTAACATGGGATTTCTCAATCCGTGCGGACTCTACTGTAGTCCTTTAAACCAATTTCCTTCCTCATTTCCGCCATGAATCCCACATCCTGCATGCTCACAACATGCTTCAACTTTTACTCATTTTCTGGATGAAAAATAAAAATATAATAATATTAGTAATGTCGTAATAATCATAACCTGAGCTACAAGGTGACAATTCTGGTGAGTCAATAAGACGGATTTGGGAGGGATTACATGGTGTGTAATGTATTGATATAGCTCCATATTCCATACATCTTGAGGGTCCCCATCCCGTTCAATACCATCATTTTCCTCCAAAGAAATTTACTACTACACTAGTATGTGCGGCCTAATCCAGAGAATATGGAATCAATTTTCATCCATTTATATGCAGGTCGGTCGGAATATTTCGTCACTCATGTATAGCCTTAGCGTCCTCGCACAAGCCTCCACATCAATCCCACAGCACACCGTTCCATCCAGTCAAGTGCAGTAGCTCAGAATTGGAACACAGTTGTGAAGGAGAAGTGCTGCTGCTGCTGCTGCTGTTGTTGGTAAGACGACGTGGCCATTCAATATGCAATCCCTTGGCAAAAAGTAAATAACCATTTCAGCGGCTCTTTCTCAGCAATTTCCAGGACGGCACAATGGAACTGTTCCAACAACAGCAACAACAACCATCCACCAACCCGGGCTGGCTCGGGCGGCACGGAACCAACAGGGAAAGCACTCTGCTCTCTCATGCTGGTCAAGAAGAGAGAGTATTTATTTATACACAAGTTAAACCGGAGCGTGTGGAGTGAGCGCTCCTTTCAACCTCCTCCTCCCCCCCCACTTCCACCGTCCATCATTTATCATTCATGAATTGTTTGGGAATAGAAAATTGAGGGGAAAGGAAAGGTAGGAGGGAAAAAGAAAGTAAATAGTAAAAGCAATCCCTACTTGATGCACACCAAGTTGCTTTCACCTCGTCCAGCATCCACATAATTTACCCGCAACCCGCACCTCATCCAAGTGCCCGGATTTCCCAAGGTGGAGCTGGGAGGTGGTTCTTATAGTGAGAACTGCCGCCCCACATTTACATCCCATCCACCACATTACATCCCTACATGCATCCTTAGATTTTTACTTCAGCGTCGTCTCTGTTCAGCGAGATGGCTACGGTGAAATGTTTATTACAAGTAAGTTCAGCTTTCTCGAAACAGCCATGTCCATGCTTTGAGCCAATAATGTGGGCAATGTGGCCTGCTTGGATTGATTAACAATAAAATACTCAGCCTCAGCGTCTGATCCGAATAATCGAACATCGATTATTTCAAAGAACATGATTAGGGCTCCAGTTGGTCCTACGAAAATCAGTGGAACTTGCTTAGAGGCTTATAGCTATGTAGCTGGGAGGGAAGTATGCCAAGCAGCCGCAGTATCTCCCACCCAGCCACAACTTTTCGCTAAAACCCGCCAACTCTGTACAACCAATGAAAATTGTAACCTCAACTTATTTTCAGCAAATATGGTTGAAAAAGTGGTTTTCTCTGCTTATCCCCAATTATGACCGTTGGGACAGCTCGCTGGGACGTTGCCCTCCGCTTCCCGCCCTTCCATTCCAATTATTCTCATTTGACCCCATCGCCGCCTCCTTCCCACAGTTTTCAAAGGGGGCGGATGGAAAAATGACCTTTTGGGGAAAGTGACTGACTGAGAGAGTCCCACTCCAGGGAAACGGGGGTAAGCGCCATAGTAGAGGCTCCCAAATAATGCTACTAACAAGGAGGAGCTCAATTGCTCAATCCACTTTACTTCTGTACTAATATTACCACTTGGACTACGGCTGCGACTACTCTGGAATCATTTATATTGGAAATTGGAAGTGGCGCTATGTTGAGGGCTGTGAGTACTGTGAGTGTGTGTGAGGGGCCCAAGACTGGGCCATATCTGGACAAATATTTATACTGCCGGCGTCCGTCCACGGCAATGTGAGCGGAGTGCAGTGTCAGTTCCTCCGTCCAGCCGCTTTTTAATGCGCTAATTTTGGAAGCGTGCTCCCGCACCGCCATGTTAATCTCCCCCCTTTAATAATAAATATTTATTTACCCTCTGCATTTGTGGCACACTCGTGTGTACCCTACTCCGCGGAGCATATCCACAGCAGTGCAGTACCTTCACTTATCAAATTGAAGATGTAGTCCGTCCTCCCAGGCGGAGGTAACTTGGAAGCGCCATCAGAACGAGCCATACTCACAAATGTAGTGGGGCAAACTACTGCTGACGCACATGCAGGCCTTCTGGAGGACAAGCAAATGTGACTTTTAGTTTTAGGATACCCTGTACATAACAAGTTGTGTCACAATGTTACAACATACGTCGCTGCACCCATCACACACACACACACATAGCTTTGAGCTGATTGAAACCCTTCGTTCCGGCGTTGGACTTGAGCTCCTCCGTGTGGCCACAGTGAGACGAAGACTATGAAAATGATGACGACGACGACGACATGATGGTCTCCTTCTGAGCAAAGGGGAACGGGGCCACTCACTCACTCACTCACTGGCTGAGAATCGATTCCACAGCGGCCATCATGAGCTGACTCAGTGACTGAGAGTGAGGAAAGCATAACTCCACACTAATTAGCTCTAATGGGCGTTATCACGAAGGGATTTTATACGGAGGCGCGGACAGGCGGGTGAAATAGTGAGTGAGTGCGGGCAAAAGGGGCGGGATTGGAATCCAATGGTTTTGACGTCCATTTCTCCTCTTCCTCTGGCCTCCAGATGGGAATGAGTTGGCTGCTGCGGTCTGCTGCCTACCTCAGCGAGTTGAACCCTGTACCGCCGCACGTCATCACGACCACATATCCTGACCCCAGGAGTGAGTAGTGCGGGGAAAGCTTCTTCTCGCAGTATGAAAAAAATCAATATGGAGCCCATCACTTACTTGTCAAACGTCGTCCCCGTCGTCCCATCGTCCCGCCTTGTGAAAGCGGACCAGAAGTGGGGAAGGGAAAAAGGATGGAATGATTTTGAGCAGTTCCACTTCACCTTTCTAATGGGCGGCGGCCGGACTGAGTGTGAAAGTGCGGGAGAATTAATGGAGAAAACGATAAAAAGTAACCAGTATAGTAGTGGCTCCCTATGCTCACCTTGCGTCCGGAGCTGTGTAACGCTCAGAGTGAGCAAAAGGCTCAACGAGGACGGAATAATGTGAGCGTGAGTGGTGATGGCAGATTCACACACATTTCCCACTCGTTTACAACA
>WJFA01002963.1:0-14215 GCA_009870155.1 Pseudobourletiella spinata | reverse complement strand
ATTCGTTTCACTCTTCCCCTTGATATCATGACGACGATGATGATGGAGACTCACAGAGAGAGAGAGAGAGAGAACGGGATAAGTCAGTCAAAGATGGGATTCAACTCGTGCAACTTACACAAGGAACTAGATGGCAAAAAAGGTATGCATGCATTTAATACTAGTGTGTTTATATATGTAACATCATCGCTTGCGTACATACATGAAGATACGCAGAGAACCCGCGTGTTTGCCCCGTGTCAAGACCCGGGAAAAAGCTCTACGATGACTACAACGACGACGGGTGTATCCCAACTCCCGCCATCCACCACATTCCCAATGTCCCAGGGAGACAGAGTCACTCACTCATCTTTCCGCACAACACAGAAATCATCATGGTTTTATTCCATCAGGATAGGATTGAAACCTTTTTTTTTCATCATTTCACAAGAAGAAGAAGGAGACGGAGGAGGACGAGGAGGAATAGCAGGAGGAAAATGAGAAGGACTTTTGTTTGGATTCATAGGAAATTAAAACATTTTTAAGCCACAAAGAAGATTATAGAGTTCACAATTCGACCAAGTAAGTACTTTGCATCAACTCTCAGTCAGGAAATTGTTCTCAAGCTTCTCTCCCCCCAAAAGCCCCGCTCCGGCTCTCACTACACTACACATCCATACATACATGCTCACTGAAGATGCACATACACAATAACCCTTTCTTCAACTCTGATCTCGTCTATATGGCACACACACAGACACAGCATCATCATCATGGTGTACCTCCTAACTATGAGCTTCTCCGGCGCTAACCACATTCATATACTTGTGTGTCCTCCTCTCGTCTATCTATCTCCTCCCTCCCTCCCACTGTCTTTTCCGACAGCTCTTCTATATATACCGTACTTATCTCCTCCTCCTCACTCACTCATCTCATCATTCGGCTTGTCCGACAATCATCATTTCCCCATTTTCATATCAGACCATTTCATCTTCTCCAATTTATCCCACAGGAACCGCCGCTGCTCGCAGCATAAACGCGCGGACACACGCACAAAAGCCAACACGATCATACACACACACACGCACGCATTTATACCAACCCCATCAAATTTTAAATCCTCCCGCTTAAAACTCAATTTGATTTCCGCATCAAAAATTCTACGGCAATTTTTTCTTTTTAAACTTCAACAAACTATCCGGGGGCTCAGCCGTGAGTCCCACACATTAGTAGCCAAAATACATGATGAACCTTTCATTTCACCCTCTCCTACTCTCCTCATCTCATCAGAACCCACAAGATCATAACTCTCGTCGTCATCCCATCATCCTTCAGCGTAGGATGAGGACTGGGACTGTGGATGGTGATTTTTGAGCCAGAGATTTTTGATACACACAGCCAGTTTTATTAGTTTAGTTGCCGGGACAAGGTATAAGGACATCCCATGGGAGATGAGACGGAGATGATACTCTGGAGAGGGGAGTAAACACTGTGAAAACCTTACCCGGGCTCAGGATGACGATGAATATGAATAGTAATAGTCATTATAATAATAATAATAATAATGATAATAATAATAATAGTAACATGGACACAAATATATATAACTCTCAATTCTAAAACGCCAACGAGCTGTTGTAACCCTGATTCAAAAGTTTGCACAGTATTTTTGACGTATTTGTTAAACCATAGAGAGGGTCCATGGATAGAGCCATAGAGTGTTTATCAAGTGGGCTTTATTCAAACATCATCGGTCCGCAGTTTATTCGGCTTGGCCGACCGAATGCATACACTTTGAATATAAAGTTCTTCAATCTCGGTAGTAGTCACCGTCCGTCAACAACCGATTCGGTTTCCATACACACACACAGATCCGCATCTCATCTTCTTCCTCTCCTCCTCCTCCGCATAAACTGGCGCGGTGCGGGCTGGGGGGAATAAAAGGAGAGAGAGAGAGAGAGATTTGTCGACGGGAAAAAACCCTTTGATCATCCGTCCACCGTTTTACCATAATTGCTCACCTTGGCTCACATACATCCACGGCTGTACATAGGCCCTGTGCTGGGCTCACACAGTTAGAGTGAGCCAGTGTCAGTATTCCTGACTGGATTCTGTAGGAACTAGAGGAAGAGAACCACCATATGTGCGTGTTGGGAGAGAGAGAGAGAGAGAGCAATTAGGAAAATGTACTCGTTTTCCGGTTCCGGTAGTGCGGCGTATGTATTATACGTGTGTGTGTGTGTGTGTGTAGGTTTATAGACAGACATTTCTCGAGATCCCAAGTAAGTAGCCCATATATGGGGGAAGTATTATATGGAGATGATGATGACGATGATGAGTGTGCGCTGGGGACTCTCAAGAATCCATCAGGATGGTGGAAAAGTCTGAAGAGATTCGGGGAGTGAGTAGGTAGGTGCGGCTAGGAAAGGGAGTCGGGAGACTGTGAGTGAGTGAGTGACTGAGTAAGTGTGAGGGAGGCAGTGTGGAGAAATCTCTTTGAAGATCTTTGTTCTTTCCCGGGAAATGAACCCCTGGTTAACTGCAATTAAGATGCATTTAGACCTCCAATTAAAGCAGAGTAATTAAATCAACGGCTGGCTTTTAACTTGCGAGAGTAATGAGATTATAAGAGAGAGAGGAAGAGCTATGCCTTAATAGAAGGAGCAGGTAAATCATGTATAGATGATGGAGAATCTGGGTGCCACTCCGTTTAAGCGCTCATCATCATCATCATCATCATCATCGTGAGGAACTGTCTTGGTAAAATCTGGAAGAAGAAGAACTAATAGACTGGCCAAGAGCCTATCCACACAGTGGGGGGGGGTGTATATTATAGGGCTTCTCAACTCCTAATCACATCATCGGCTCCCTTCCCTTCCCTTAAAAGCCTTCCCGAATTAAGTGGCGCGGTAAGTTACTAGCTAGCTCTCTGGCCATTGAGCTCTTCATGCCGGCCTCGGAATCCATACAGGCATTACAAGTATACATATATATGAATGGAGAAATAAAGATAATATGCTCCGAATTTTTCCTAATTTCTTTAGGCAGTCTACTTGCGTCCGTTCGCACGTGATTGTTCTCGGGGAGCGTGATGCCGTTGTTATCGGATCTGATACGGAAACGGGTCTGACTGACTGACGGGGAGGATCGTGCATCAAGTGTTTTATTTGGAAGTTCATGAGCGGGAGTGGAAATGAACTGGGAGATTTTGAAGACTAATTTGCGGGAAAACCGCATGAGTTTGACTGTGAGTTGAGCTGGCTAGTGTCCAGCATCTGGCATTTGCGAAGGGATTGCTAGAGCGATTAGGTAACTCGCGGCGGCGTGAGACGACTATTAAATGAAGCAGAATTTCCATGGCAGTGTACCTCACTTCTCCGAAAATAAATGGCAGAGGCCTACAAAACGCGTAGTTGCCCGCGTCCAATGAATTCCTTGACGATAAATAAATAGTCGAAGACGGGAAGAGGGGGGAAACTAAACGTATTACATGGAATCACCATAAAACTGGAGTGAAATGTGAGACGTCCGCTGAGCACAGACTCACTCAGCCTGGCGAGTAATAATTATTATTACGGCACAATAATATCCTTGGCTCACAAGTTCTGAGTGAGAACTAAGTAAGAAATATCTATTGATTTGTATGGCGTGGCTCATCTAATCTAATGTGTGAATTTATGAAAGTGTAGAGTTCCACAGACGAAACACAAAAGCTATATAGTAATTTTTTCTCCTCCCAGCCCATGGCACACAGGTGACTCACAGTCAGTCAGTCAGTCAGCGGATAAAAAAAGAATTGGAAGAATGTCCTTGTTATTATTACCAACAATATATATGCACGCACTTTTCCATTCTCTCGCCATCATCATCATCATCATCATCATCATCCCGATGCACCGGAGCCACGGCCACGAGTATTATCTCAAGTGGTGACGACGAGTCCTACATGTCTCACATTTCATGAAATCAATAAAACCTGTTAAAACCACCTCTCACAGAGCACAGGATCACATATGTATGCCACCTGAACATGTCATATAAATGTCAAATTGACAATAATTATCACTTGACCGACTTCACCATGGATTTTCCCAAGAAGGAGATGAATGGATATTCAATTAATTTTTCACACTCAAATCGTCCCCACAATATGCGAGAGTGAGTTTTGCAGATATCCGACACTGTGTTTTCATCATTCTTAAACTATTTCAGAACCTGTAGAATTTGAATCAAATCATAACTCCCGCCTCAAGCTCGGCAGCCTTATGAGAACCAATAGCGGATCAGGATTAGGAAAGGCGGCTAAATTTGAATGGACAGTTGTGAGCACTACTGCGGATTTTCTGAAGGAAGTGCCAGTTTTATGAAAACTACCGGGGTTTCACGGTGGGAATTACAGTTACCAAAACTAAGGGATTTTACAGAGGGAATGACAGTTGCCAAAACTACCCGTTTTTATCGTGGGAATTCCAGTTACGAAAACTACCCGTTTTTATCGTGGGAATTCCAGTTACGAAAACTACCCGTTTTTATCGTGGGAATTACAGTTATCAAAACTACCGATTTTTACGGAGGGAATTTCAGTTGGCAACACTACCCGTTTTTATCGTGGGAATTACAGTTGCCAAAACTACCGGTTTTTACGGAGGGAATTTCAGTTTCCACCACTACCGGTTTTCACGGAGCAAATTACACTGTATAATCTCCAAAGTAGGTATGAAAATTGGGGGTTTTGCGCAATTCTCTGAAATTCTCCACCACACACATGGACATTTTCTCGCTCAATCCAGGCGCCTATACAGAATGTGAGCATGATGGAAGACATGGGATAATGGGGAGAAGATGCTGGATGAAATATGTGGGGGATGTTCAAAATGAGGGGCGCCGGAGGAGAGGGAGAAAGAAGAAGAAGAAGAAGACACATTGGAAGATTCGCCTCACACTTTAGCCCGCATATAGTTGAGGCTTAATGGACCGCTCCCGCCGCCGTGCTCCCTGTCCTTTTCCCTCGTCGTCCCGGCATCGTCGTAATAATAATTGAGTGGATGGTAAAGAAGAGAGAGAGAGAGAGAGCTGTACAGAGACAGAAAAGAGGAGCCGAAGGTTTTCTCTGTATTAAAAGTATTAGTACGGAATTAACTGAAAACGGAATGGATAGAAATGCAAAGGCGTCCGCCTCCTCCATCTTCCCCGTTTCCCTAAATCTTCAAGTCAATAAAGAATAGGGCGGTGGCGGCGGCGGCGGCAGTGGACTGGTGATCATGATCGTGCTGTGGCGGCACTGCCAGGCATCTCCGTATAGTGTATAGGTTCACAAGTATCATCATTGCATTGTACATGGTCCACTATCTTCCACAATCTTCCAGTATCATCTTCATCATCATCATCAATGTATATAGACGAATATCTTGTCTCCGATTTTCCCATTTAACAATAAGAAAACTTGATACTTATACCATAGACTTTAGTCCTCGCCGAGGGTTACACTGTACACTTCTCCTCCTCCTCATCCCCCTCATCAAAAGCCCACAATTTTAAGCGGGTATTTACTCCGTAAGATTTTATATGTATGGCGGGCGTGTGTGTGTGTGTCTGTGTTAGAAGCTCACTGTCGCATCTTGCCAGCACGACGACGACAACAACAACGACCGCACCGTCCGAAATAAATACGCCGTCCCATAATAATTTCCTCCTCCTTCCCTCTCTCTCTCTCCTTGTCAAGCTATCAAAAGATAAGTCCTTGTTACAATGAAGAATTAGTGTAATTAAATTGCTGTAATTAAGAAAAAGCAGGAATGGCCGATTTAGTTGTTAGTATACATACTTATTGCTTGCCTGTCTATGAACACACACACTGTAGCAAGCTCTAGCATGTGTGTGTGCCTGTTTGTATACATTTGGTTCGGTTGCCGCCTATACGTTTGGGGCCGCGTCACATGTTGGTTGAGCCGGAGAGACCCCTTATGTGTGCCTGAGTATATATATGGGTAGAGCGGGGAAACCATAAGACCCATCCGCGGGGTTGAGCCCCCTTGTTATTACAGTATATACGTTCTTGAGCATGTTGTTTCCAGTTGAGTGCACTGGTGTGACTATTTACGACTAGTGCCATAGCCAGAAGAGTCACCCCCAATGCCCCACACTGTTGATACATATTGTTGCGTGTATATTATGTGAACCTGGCCAGCCACCCCCACACCGCCCCACACCACACAGTTGGTACATGTTCAGTGTAGTGTGCATTGCCTATGAACTTTGCCATAGGCTCGTTGATGAAGGACGCGGGTGGGGGCATGCGGGGGGCGGCTGGTTGGTTGGTTGGTTGGTTGGACGGAATAAATGGCCGGATCTTTGTGGAGATTAAAATGTATTTTTCTCAAATTTCCTTTTCATTTCCAGTGGGAGAGAGAGAGAGAGTATGGGATTCTAATGCTAGATATGTTCGCTCGGAGCACGTTCATCATAAACCCCAGGCTCTGGCCCGTCTAATACTTTTAAGTCTCCCCCGAAAACTTTGAAATTAACTCCATCATTTTTCGTCTGCACACACACACACACAGGCTCCACCGGTGGGCAAGGAAGGACATGATAAATATATGTATACATTTATATATAAGACAGTGGGAGGAACCCTTGAAGTTGAGAGTGGTGGAAGTTGTGAGTGGCACTGTATGCACTGTACTGTGTTTCCAAGGGAACACAGTTTTCTCCGGAAGAGCCAGTCACTTCAATAATAATAATAATAGTAGAGGAGACACGGGAGGAGCGGAGCGGGAAAAGCGGCGTGACAACTCAAAAAGTTTTCCTCTTGCCCCCCCCATCCCTTAATTCTTGGAGGATTATATCTGTCCCTTGAAATTTCCCACTTTTATATTATTAATATTATATTACATTACCTTGGACCCAACACAAATTATTACTCGATACTTCTTGTATACTTTGAGTCCGTGAGATGGAGGATAGGAGATGACGATGACGATGATGATGATGATGACGACGACTGGAGGAGTAAGTTTCTTCATCAAAAACCCTGCAAGCTTTAATTCCTTGACTTAGCACCTAAGCCCACCCCCGGACGAGGCAACGGCGGGCAACCACCTTGGGAAACAGCATCCCCCTGAAATGTATAAGATTGTCACCACCGTCTTGTGTAGCCCGGTTCTTTGTGATATTGCTCAAAATGATGATGATGATGATTGTTATTATTGTTATTATTATTTTGAAAGTTGAAAACAAGTTTTGAAAGTTTTTTCATTCCCGCCCGACCCGAGCGCACACCGCACACGTTGGAAATAGGCGTGAAAGGCGGGGTCATTTTCTGGACATGCGGAAGTGCGGATGACAAATGGAGGGGTTGTGTCGTGTGATTACGGGAGAACCTCGTTATTACGGTCCGTTGTCCTCTCGGGACCGGGAATTTTTGACCGCATTAAGGAGTGGCCGTATTAGAGGGATGGCTTAACATGCACTTGGGCCATTGGGGCGGGAAATTTATGGCCGCATTAAAGAGTGGCCGTATTAAAGGGGGCCGGATAAAAGAGGTTCCACTGTATGGTACTACTCCTCTGGAGAGGGGTAGTGGGGTGGGTATATGAGAACATGATGATTTGATAGTGTGAGCCGTTGCGGTGGTTTGTGGGGTGGGTTGTGGCTGTGATAACAATGATTTGGAGCAGTAGCGGTGTGTTGTCATAACAATGATTTGAAGGTGGGAACAGTAGCGGTGGGTTGCCATAGCAGTGATTCTTCCCGGTAGTTGCAGTGCAGTGGTTTCGGATTGCTGTAGTACGTTACAAGAACAATGATTTGAAGATGACTGTGGATGAGGGAGGGTGGAAGGAACAATGATTGTTCAGTGCGATGGTGGCAGTGGTGACTGGTGACGGGGTGGGTTAGGGTTACGATAACAATGTTTCGGAATCCAGGCTGATGATCGCGGCGGAGTTGGTTATCGGAACATGGATTTCAGAGTGCCAACGGTTGCTATTGGGCTCAAAGAGTATTTGAAGAATGATCCCTCAGTGCGACAATGATTCCGGCGGCGGGTGGGGCAATGAGAACATTGTTTTTTCGCTCGATGGTCACAATGCCGGGTTGGGTTGTGTAGGAAAATGGGTAATGTTCGGTGCGGTGGTGGCAATGGGGGGTGACTTTTCTTAAAACAATGTTTCTTTTGCTTTAGTAATGGCGGCGGCGGCGGGTTGTGTTACAGTAGTTAGCAATTATTCTTTAACGCGGGCGTGGCTGTAGCGGGTTGGATTCTGAAAACAATGTTTTTACTTGAGGGTGGTGGTTCAGGGGTTTATGAGAACAATGATTCTACACGGTGCCTCAGTGGCGAGGTGGATTAACCAGTAGTAACTATTCACCTGCAGCGGAAGCGGCGGGTTGAGTTATCCAAACAATGATTTTTCTCTTGGCGAATGATGAGAACATTGATTTTTCTCGTACCGTCAACATTACGCAAGTAAATTATCCCAACAATCATGCGCCCTCCACAAAACCATCATCAACGAGGAAAATTGTCCTATCACAATCATTCTTCACGTACAAATCATTTCAAGTGGGTTATTCGAACAATGATTCTTCACCTCTAAATGCTTGCAACATTAATGATCCCTCAAATGCGACGGGGTTTGAACAATGATTTCTCCAATGAGCTGGATTTTGAGTAGTGGTTATTGATACCAGGTGGATTTTGAGTAGTGATTATTGAAATGAGGTGGATTTTGAGCAATGATTATTGAAATGAGGTGGATTTTGAGTAATTATTATTGAAATGAGGTGGATTTTGAGTAATTACTATTGAAATGAGGTGGATTTTGAGTAATTATTATTGAAATGAGGTGGATTTTGAATGAAGATTCTTCACATCCCGCGGATTTTCAGCAATGACGCCTCGAATCCAGCAGATTTCCCACAATGACTCCTAAACCGGATTTTCAGCAATGACGCCTCGAATCCGGTAGATTTCCCACAATAACTCCTAAACCGGATTTTCAGCAATAATTGCTTCAACGCAACAGGTTTTCAACAATCATTCCTCACATGCCCCACGTTTTGAACAATGATTCCACCCCCCGTAGTCTCCTACCACTACTGTATCCTTTCCCCCCAAACACCTTCCTCCCCACTTACCACCTCAACTTCAACTCGAATCCCAACAAAGACTCCACCCCCCCCCCACACACTCATCCACTCCTCCCAACACCGCGGACAAAAACAATGATTCAACCCGCACCCCTCATCCTTCTCCCCGCGAGCACCAAAGCCCCGCATCAACCCTGTAGCGGGGCGTAGCGGTGAAGCGGATATGATCCCACAGATAACCACCGCGCCTTCTCGGGGTAGTCCGTTGGGGGTTGAAAGGGGTAAAAGGAGATTGCGGCTGAGTGGAGCAGCGTGTGCGTCTCACCAACAGTAAAATAATTCCCATATCAGCCGGCAAAGGCGGGTTTCAAGGGTGCCTGCCTGCCTGCCTTCCTTCCAGTCCTGCGTCTCCACTCACTCACTCCCAGCCCGCCTGCCAGCCAGCCTGCACTACTGGTGAGAGAGTGGGATGTAAGGCGCGGGACTTGACAAAAGCCAGGAGCAGCAGCAGCAGCAGCAGCATGCTCTGTACAGACCCCACACACCACTCTCTCCACTGCCTTATGGGGACCCGGATCCCGGCGGTGGCGGCGCATAACTGGCAATGGGATTAGCGGGGAATAATACGGAGCCGAGCTGGGCTACACCCCGAAACAACCCGATTTTCCACTTGCCAACCCAAGGAGAGGCAAAAGGGGCTTTTGGAGGAGGACAAGAAGAATCCCGATCCACCTTCTTCCTCTCCCTTATTCGCCTCCTGCCTGCTCACACTCACGCTCCAACTTGACTCACACTCACACACACACACACTAACACACACACTCACAAACTCTCACCACCACAGCACTCTACAGTGAGCCTGGATTTTTTGCCCCCTCAACCAACAGCAGCCAGACCCACACGCACACAGACACACACACACACACGCCCGTCTTTTCCTACTTAACTTTCTCCTCCTTACCCTCGCAATCTCATTGCTTAAACCTAAACTCATCTCTGAGGACGGCTCTAGTCTCTTTCTCTCCCTCAACGGGTTTACTACAGCAGGGCGCGCTCGCTCCAATCCTCCCACACAAGCCACACAGTCAGTCCGCGCTCTCCTCCCCGCCGAGTAGCACCAGTCAGCAGCATCAGGATCAGCAACAGCAGCAGCAGCAGCAGCAGCAGCCGTTGTTCGCTGGAGCATTAGGGAACGGCTCATCCGAATACCACAGTGGTCCACCACAGAATCGAATACCACAGTCCAGGAGGATCGTCCGGATCCCGCAAACACACTTACTATTTCTTCTTTTATTACAAAGATTTTTTTCCACCATTGATTCTGACAGTGAGAAACTCTGACACATTTGAAACTGTCATCATTATTGTCAACTCTTACACGGGGACTGCTATAAAGAGACATAGCAGACATACACGCATCCATCCACGCCTATGGCTCTACTATAGGGACATTGCACACAATAGTGCCGTACAGTACAGTACAGTACAGTACCGAGGGAGAAACTTACTGAGAACATTGGCGTGCACAAGAGGATTTCCCACCGTATAGAGGATTATCGTTTCTTGCTCCGCTCCCAAATCCTCCACGGCCAGCGGATTAAAATCCTTCCACGTCGCTCAAAACTTAATCCGCAGCGGATCGAGTATTAACTCCTAAATCCCCTTGCACAGGCTCGAGAAAGGCTCATGCGGCTGTAGACGGGCTGTGTTGGCTCGTCGGACTGGCAGTTTAGTTGTGTGAGAGAGCTCATACTCACTCACGGGGCCTTGGGATTCCGAGTCAGTTCTGTTGAGCCCGTTGGGAAGTGTGAGCGTGTTTGAGAGAGTGTGTGTATATATAAATGTATAAATATATTTGGACGAGCCGCCGTTGAAACTCTGTGGAGTGATCACAGTTGAATTTCCAAAGGATTTTTGGGGGAGGGGGAGGAGGGAAATTTAAAAAGTTTACTTTTCAAGTGTGTTGGAAAACAGTTGAGAAAAATGAGGGAAGTTTGAGTGGGTGATTTTTTTTTCTGGACGGGAAGATAAGGGTGACGACGGGTGGACGAGGAGGAAGAGGAGGACAGAATGGATTTTCAAAGTGCAATGGAAACATTTGCGGAAGCATGGGTGGCGGCCAACACGGGGAAAATCGTACTTGGGAATGTAACCGGTTCGGCAGCGGCAGTAGCCGCAGCAGCAGCAGCATCAGCAGGATCAGTGGCACCACCACCCCAGGGTTCGCCGGATGCCAGAACGCTGGAGTCACCGCTTCAGCAACAGTTGGTATGACCATCATATTACATCCTCTTGAGAGTTACATGATGTGATGGGGTGTGAGGAAAATGTGTAGTGGTGGTGAACAATGTTTTGAGGGGTTGAGGATTGATGGATGTTTTTAAGCTGGTTGGGTATGTGCTTGCAGAGTTTGAGTTTGATGTGGTGTGAGGTATGTGGTTGACGTGTGGATGCTGGATTTTTTGGATTTGGGATTATGATTTGGAAATGCTGGGGGGGGGGGAATCCATGTAAATATCAATGTTGAAATTTGAAAATGTTGGAAAAATCAATGTTGGAAAAATCAATGTTGAAATATCAAAATGTTGGAAAAATCAATATTGAAATATCAAAATGTTGGAAAAATCAATGTTTTTTAATCCAGCTATGCAAATGAATCAAGTATAATAAGGAAGGTGGGCTTTGGCTCATTAGGATACGTTGTAATTTTTGAAGAGAGAAATTGGTGGGAATCAATGTTTTTGGGGAAACGTAAATGTGGTGAATAGTGATTTATGGGAGCATGAGATTAAGGTTGAGAGTGACTGAGCAATTTTGTAGTAGTGGGTGCAAGTGTGCACTAGGTGATGAATGGTTTTGAGTGGGAACATTGTTTTTGAGCCGCGTGGGTGAGGTCATAAGTTTACGAGCTATAGTTTTGCCTAAAAATGCATTTTCAAAGTTGGAAATCTGAGTTCAAGTTAAAAGTGTGGTGGAATTAGTGGGGAATCATTGTCCACTTGATTGGCGTTATAGATATGCAGGAGTGTGTGTGTGTGTGTGTGTAGCTGACGTTACCGTGGTCGAGGGACTGGAGATGATTAGCATGATGAATGCTGGTGGGAAACATTGAATTAATCTTTGATTACCGAGTAAAAGGTTGGACTTTGGACACTGGTTTCAAAATTTCGGGGCGGAAAGAAAAGTGTACATATGTGGGGGAATTGATGGGAAATCATTGTTCAATTTCAGCTGTCGCGAATGTAACTGACTGTATAGTTATGGGAGAGGAGAGTGGAACTCATCATTGTTTTGATGAGATTCGAACACTGATCTGATTCAAAGCCGCGCCAATAGATTTTGAATTTAAGTAAGTGGCAGGAGAATTCCCACTTGGAATGTGTGGAAAATTGTTGGGAAATCAAAACGGCGCTGTTAAAAATGTTGCCATTCTGTATACCTGGAAGAGTTCCAGATGGAATCAATCAGTGTTCATTTTGATCATTTTTTAAACTTTAAAAAGGAAATTATTTAATTTAATTAGAGATGACTCATGATGAGGGAGTGCGGAAGTTAATTTCAAAATCTAAACGCCGGGCAGCTTGAATTTTTTATTTAAAAGACTTGATGACTCACGATCCCCCAGTGGCATGTCCCGCTTAGGGCAATAACGTACATTGAATGTGCAGCTCTAACATTGAATTTCCCGTAGAAACATTGATTTAGTTTAAAAAGCTGTCAATTTTCGAAAGAAAACATTGATTTAGTTGAGAAAGCTATCAGTTTCCGAAAAAACATTGACTTTCCCATGGAAGTATTGGAATTGTTGAAAAAACATTGATTTCCCGCTAAAAACATAGATTATCCCTCAAAACATTCATCTTTCCTTAAAAACATTGATTTACCCCAAAACATTGGTTTACCCAAAAACATGCATTTACCCCAAAAAATTCATTTACCCCAAAACATTGATTTACCCTAAACCATTGATTTACCCTAAACCATTGATTTACCCTAAACCATTGATTTACCTCGAAACACTGATTTACCCCAAAACATTGATTTACCCCGAAACATTCATTTACTCCAAATATTTATCCACCCCAAACGGGGGCGTGGATAACACGAGAAAATCAATATTCAATTTTAATTCCATCACACGCAGTAGTTCAATCGGCAGTCATCATCACCACGCCTAATCTCACTTCCCAACCCCCATTGTTGTGTGCACAAAATCCCTTCCGCCCTCCTCCTCCTCCTCCTCCTCCTCCAAAGCTCAACTTTGAATTTTCCAACGTTCGTTAAAACAATCGCCTTCCCGCACCACACTCATTACAACAATGATTATTACGGAATGAGGCTACGACTTGAGACAATAATTTAGAAAGTATATACATGCACGTGAATAATCGACTCATCCTCCATTTGTCATCATCATTTTCCATTGCTCACATATATACTGACAATATCTGAGCACAAAAACCAATCCTTATTATTACGCCCTTCCCTCACATAACCGCCGCTCTTCCTTCAGGTTCACCGACTTCACCATAGCATTATTACTGCATATTGCACAGTAGTGCAGTGACATAATTACAAAGGAAATTTCCAGAATGTCCACGTGTCGTATTACTCTACTAGCGCTACACGACTATCTCCGATGCACGACACTGTGACACACACGGGGACACTTGGAAATACATGAACCAAAAAAGTCACTATGTAATTATTATGTGTTCGATTCCCACCGTCAGTTCAAACTCCCAAGTGTGTGTGGGCGGTTGAGGTAGCGAGACAGAGAGAATCGACTTTGTATTATTTCGTGTTGATAGATAGCGAGATATTGATAAAATAATTTCTAATTAGGCCTTCTTAATCTCCCACACATCTGCATAATAATAGTGCCACAGTCAGCATCAACTTGCTCACAAACTAACTAACCGTCAGCTTCGTAGCCACCACTACTACTGCATTGAACCCATTATAACATAACTTTGCCGTATATTATTTTTATCAGGATAATACCCAGCCGTAATAAATGGCCTTAGAAATTTAACGGACGCACTGACTGACTGACTGACTGACTGAGAGTGAGCGAGGCAAATACGAGTCAAGGTGACGTCACGAACTTGTACTGGCAAATCGAGCGAAAAATCCTTTTTAAAAC